>JAHWFP010171075.1:0-12662 GCA_023313725.1 Lithobius niger
ATTGTGTTGCCAATAATGCAGATTACTGTACACAGTAATAATGTTGACACTAATGTTAATTAATACATGTTATGAACTTACCACATATCAATATTCACAAAGAAGCTGAACAACAATTGTGATAAGCATGTACAAAATTTAGTAAATTGTAAAAACTGAAGACGTAAAGATAAAAACCTAACCGAGATTTACAATTTTACGCAAGGGGAGACAAGGAGCAGCAACAACACCCCCCCCCCCCCCATAACCTACGAAACTTTGATAAAATTGCAGAATTGGTGAAATTTAAGGCAAATATACGCAAAATCTGGTCAAAAGAAAATGTATGCACGGCCTCCTTCAAAACTTAGTTTGTATTCGTCCTGAATCCACCCTTGATTCTACTGACTGGCATTTTTTAAGATTAAGCTTTCGCCCATCATCAGAAGTGGACTGGCAGCCAAAAGGCGCAGGTCCTGGACCTCCAGGAGCGCCGTTGTTACCTATTCCTATAGTTCAAAGTTTTCTGTTCAAAAATATTAGATACAGCATACATATTACAACTTACATTTTTTTTTGTCGTCTTTTGAAAACGTGATCTATCTGGATCGAATCAACAAATTACGTGACGTCACATTGCATGTTTGTGCGGCACCGCAATGACCTGTGCAGCACCGCATTTCTAAAAGGAGCAGACAAGTCGTGAATGAGCCGCATCACGTCTTGTGGGCATGACAGTACAGTTACTGTATACGCCAGAAGGGGGTAAAATTAAAGCAGTTTGATGAGAAAGATATATATCTGCCTACAAAATAGTACTGGTACGGGTAGTTTTATAATTCAATTTAGATTCTAAACATTACAAAACTCGGCAAAAACAGCATTTTTACCTGCTTTTTTTTGCTGAAGCTTGCTGATAGAGCGGAGGGGCGCTGAGGGCCTGAGGCGCGAGTCCCATTGAAGACCCTGGGAGCTGGGCCAGTCTGCCTCTGCCTATTATGTAATTTTGACGACGCAAACTGGCTGTTAGTAGCATGGTTCTTTATTGTCAAACTTTCTGTGATTAATTTGAGTAATATTATTTAAACGTTCAGATAACAGAAACGTTTAGCTTACCTTGGCATAACGTTCAGTACTGTATTATTTTGCCATTAAATTATTAATTTCTTACACAAACTTTCATCTAACAAGCAACTTTAGTCATTTGTCTATTTTGCTATTGTCCATTGTTATCAACGCAATGCTTTCATATATCTATGCAATTTATACACATTGTCGTATCAATTTTAAACATATTTTTTGTAATTTGGCCCAGTATTACAAAAAGTACTAACCAAACCTGTGAATTTTATTTATCACAACGTGCATTAGTTAGAAACCTAGAGTTGTCGGATTTGCTTTCATGTCACGAAAAACAGAATTTAAAAACCGGCATGCAATGCTAGGGCACGCCTATCTTTGAAGATTAGTAAGCACCCTGCAGCCAAAGACTACATATTTTTCTGGAAACAACTTCCTTTTTGTAAGTGTATCTATCTTATGAAAACTCAAGTTTTCTTTTAATCTTAATTTAATTTTTAGTTCAATTACAGTATAATTTAGTCACCGAGAACTAACTAGCATAAACATTGCCTCGCGTCTGTGTCCAGTTGTTGTGTAAATACCTCAGCTTATTTTAAAGTAATCATAACTATTCACTAAAATGTGTCATTACATCTGTGTAGTACTTTTCATTCACCAATGGCAATAAAATGTTATTTTCATAATCAGAAATTTGTCACTTATTCCAATGATAGAAATCCATGCAAGACTTTTAGCGAAATAAGGAAAATGGTTGTTGGTTTCTGGAAATTTACCAATTTTGCAAGTTACACTTTAATACCGTATATTGCAAATGAAAAAATAGAGACACGTGCTGGATCTGCCCCCTCACAGGTTGTAATGGCCCCTCTCCCCCATCCCACCCCCCCAAAAAAATACTGTTTTTTTTTTGCTCATGATGGCTAACTGTTGGTCAGATCGATAACATAGCACTTAAACGAGATCTTCGGCAGAAAATTTGCTGCAGGAAAGTTTCTATTCAAATCGTGATTATGATACAATGTTTTAATTTGATCATATATAACGTGAAATGTATTCATTTGTTAAAAAATTTTCGACTTACATGTCCTCCTTAAAGCTTCTAAATTAAACCTAAATGGATATGCAATGGCTTTTCTGGTAGTGATAAGTTCTTTCCACCAAAGCTAATCACAAGACCCCCGCCAGAATTTGTTTTAACCCATAGTGGAAACCAACCTTGCCACATGTTCCAAGCGTATTTAATACACGGTGGTGACGTCACGCTAATACATCCCCATGCTAAATGTGTAGTCGTTATATACGGTTAATGTGAAAACCCACACACGTCACAGTGGGTTAATTTTGATAACCCACACTTTTTTGATAATCTAAGACTTTTTACGCGGGTCTACACAACCCCTGCTCCACCATGTGACATATGACCCGACTTTTTAAAATTACCGTACACAACACAAATGCAACCAGCATAAACAGGCACATTTACAACCTGCGACATTTTTCTTTCTAGCCTAACACAGAACAAAAAAAACTCGCATACTATGCTAGACTCCCCACCCACGGAGGAATGGCCCAACCCGGCAATTTTTCGTTCCGACGGTACGAAAACTAGGCTACTGACACTTCCTAAACACACCTAAAAACCTACGACACTCAAGCGAATAGTTGGGGGCCATTGTATGCTGTTTTAAAGATGGAGTGTTAAGTGTATAACATGCCAATTAAATTTCCTCCTTCAAGCTCCCTGTAATTTAAATGGATATAACCAGGATTTCTGCATAGGTGGAGATGCATCTTTCCCAATAAGGCTAATCAGACTCTGGCACAGGTATTTTGTAGTGTGTCTTATATGGTGTTGGAATGCCAAAGTTTCCGCTTCATGAAAGTTTTGAGAGGGAAAAAAAAAAGTGTTCCCCTACGAGTCACCGTAGTAACAGCGTGCATTTCTTCCTGTTTTCCCTCCAAACTATCCTAGTTGATGATGACATCACTAATTTTGTGCGTATAACACTTCTTGAGTGTTGCTTTCTGTGTGAACATACTTCTCGCTAACAAAGTGTGCTGACTGCTCTAAGCTTGTATACACGGACTAGTGAAAATCACTTATTTAGACCTAACAGTATGAAGTTGTTTGAAGCTGTCAAGTACAACAATTCATATTGTAACACGTTAAAAATGGTAGATGGTACAATTTTTGTTGGCCAAACACTTTTCTTGCTGCTGGGAAAAAACTATAACCTGTTTATTTTTGCATAAGTTCCTTGAAAGTTGCTGTCTCTCTGGAGGTTTTTCGGTGCTTAGTAACAGCCGGCGTCGCAACCCGACTGCGCAACTGTTCTGCGCAGTCCCTCTCTATTTAGGCGCATTCGTTTGGCCATCATTTTTCTCCAGAGCGTGTCCATGTCGGTCTGTCTCCCGATATTCGTCTTGAAGATTTTCTAGCCAGCTACCTCTAGTCGAAGAAGGATGTCCGACGAGGTTACGGAAATTCCCTTCCGGATTCCGTCTGTGCCCACGTTCGTTCCCGACACCCTTGAATGTGCTCTCCTTGCTTCAACTTCAGCAACAAATGTGAATGCTGCAACAAATGCGATTGCCGCAACGAATGCGACTGCTGTTTCGAACCTCAATGTCAACACGAATGCGAATGCGAACGCTGCCGACGAGATGACTGCCTCTACATCACCATTACCTGCAGGCCAACACTCTCGATCGTCCAGCACGCATCTTTCATCCTTTGAAGCGAACAATAAGAAACTCGTCAAGCTTACATTCGTCTGCGACAACAGCGCAAACTAATGCGTGCCAAAACCCAATCTCCGAAGCAACCATTAGATTTATAGTCTCACTCCTCCAGAGGAGGTCAGTCCGTCTCATATCATGAAGACAACCGTATGATGGACCATGCCATCGACGAATTCGGCTACCAAAACGCCATCACCATGCCGTCCCCATTCGTGATGCCTTCTGCCAAAGCAAAGGGAACCAAAGAATGGGTCACCACCACGTCTTCTTCAAGCCACAAGTGCTCATCCTCTTCTCAGTGGCCCTCGAAGTAATCCCGCTCTTCTTATCGTTCACCGGTAATTGCTGCTAACCCCATCTTGGACGTCGCCGACACTAAAGAATCAAACGTCGATTCTG
Organism: Lithobius niger; assembly: GCA_023313725.1. Lineage (NCBI taxonomy): Eukaryota > Metazoa > Arthropoda > Chilopoda > Lithobiomorpha > Lithobiidae > Lithobius > Lithobius niger. Next base: position 4,204 of record JAHWFP010171075.1, read on the forward strand.
CATCTCTCATGAACACACTTGCCACGAATGCCGAAGCCATAACGAATGTGAATGCCCCCACGAATGCGCACATTGCAACGAATCTGAATTCAACCACGAATGCGAATGCCGCCCAACTGAGAATTCCACCTGCTTCCACGAATTTCAAGTGCATTCGTTTCCCAGACCCTGATCTGAAGACAACACTACAATCCCCTTACCTGAACTTCTAAAAACAGCTGAAGACATCATTCCAGACTGCTTCCTGCATAAACCAACCTTGTCTGCAGATATTCTAGTCATTAATCGGGGCCTAACCACAGACTTTGGGTTTGCACTATGTGACAAAAACATCAAGCAACAAACCCTCCTTGGCCAATCAACAACTCTCCTAACCTGTTTACTATGAAAGAAGGTGCCATCTTAGGTCGGGGTGAACCCTTAGAACTTGACAAAGAACTCCTTTCCTCCGTGCCTAGGCCGTGAAACTGCCTTTTTCAGACCATCCGGCGAAGGTACAACATCATCAAAGAACTTTGTAACCTACCATGAATCCGCATATTTAACAGCTGAAATTAAGATGGTCCGAATGGGCCTTAAGAGCTGCATCCCAAACCGATGTCCTAAACACTACCATCAATACACTTTGCGAAAAACTCTCCTTGGATCCAACCACGTCGAAATCAAGGACGTTTCCAATTTGTTCCCACAACTTTTCCAGAAGAACTGCTTTGCAGCTTTCCATGCACTCAACTGGTTCACTCGAGCACTTTTCAACAACACACTCCACGTAAGAGACGCTGCTCTTGCTACAACATCAAACTTTAAACGACTCAACGAAGCACAAGCTCAGAAACCTTCCCCTACATGAGTCCGACACCGTATTCCACAGCCTCATACCAACACTGGTACCCCGCTTAAACCTTTCCAAAAAAGCCAAGCCCTCAAAAAACTGTGGATCTTCAAGATATTTCCCTAGATCCTTTCAACAAAGACCCCAGTCTTCTCAACGCCCTGCTGATCCTTGCAAAGAACAAGCCACAATCTTCCAGCTCGGACAACCACCGACCGGAAACAAGGCCAAACTTTCCGTTCCACCCAATCCTTTCGGAACACCTCCAAAAGATATCGCAACCGAGATGATAAGGGATCATCTTTTGACAAGAGAAGCCGATACACCTCCCCTAGGAAAAGAAGCAAAACCAAGAGGGACCAATGACGCCAACACTCAGCTCCATTACCCTGTAGGAGCTCGTCTTCAACATTCCCTCCCAGCATGGAAAAAAATAATAAACAACCAACAAGTGTTATCCATCATTCTAGAAGGTTTTCTCCCAACATTCATCAAGAATCCACCCCTGGCCCAATAGCCACTATAAGACTTTGTGGCGAAATCATTGAATTTGTCGACAAGAAAGCAATTCAAGAATGCCACCCTCCTTTCGGCCCAGGTTTCTACAGCCACATCTTCTTCAGACCCAGGAAGTCGGGAAGCCAAAGGATGATCTTCAACCTGAAACCAGTGAACCTCTACATGGAAAAACCACCATTTCAAAATGGAAACCCTAGAATCAATCCGATCTTCTCTAAAGCCCAACGACTGGACTGTATCAATCGACTTAGAATATGCTTATCTTCATGTTCCACTTCACTCCTCCATACAACACTTGTTTCGATTTCTTTATCAAGGCAAAGTATTCCAATTACGTTGTCTACCTTTCAGACTAAACGCAGCCCCAAGGATCTTCATCCTGATCTTGAAACCCATCCTAGCACACCTCCACCAAGAAGAGATAGAAACAAGCACCTACCTGGACGATTGGCTCCTTAATAACCAGTATCCCATAAAACTACAAGCCAACAAAGACTATACCATCAACCTACTCAACCAGTTAGGCTTCGGAGTGAACCTAAAGAAGCTAAGACCCCAACCAGACCAAAAATTTGTCTTTCTCAGCGTATACTTCAACATGACCACCTCGTCAATCATCCCCTCTGTAGAAAGGACAGAAGACCTAAAACAAACAAGATAATTCCGGCAAAAACCAAGCCACTCACTCCCAGAACTAAACTCACTAATCGGGAGAACCTAATCCCTTGTGGCAGATGGATGATAAGACTATTCCACCACATCCGAATTGACTCATGGGGAAACAAATCATTCCACCCAAGCCATCGACAAACTACGGGCCCAAACTTTCTATCAGAAACCCTTCTTTGATGGTCAGACGACGTCTTCAACCTGTCTCGGCCAGTCCCACTACACGAACCTCAACCGGATCTAATACTACTCACCGATGCATCACTCGAAGGATGGGGAGCCCACATTGGCCATCACGAAACATCAGGAACCTGGACAAGTCAAGACGAAGACCACATCAACGTTATAGAACTCAAAGCTGTCAACAATGCTCTACTTCACTTCCAGCATTTAATTCGGGGGGAAAACCATTCAAGTCCAAGCCGACAATACAACGGCAGTGGCATACACCAAGAAAGAGGGCAGAACAAGATCCCGGAAACTGAACGAGATCACATCAACAATTTTTCATCTCCGCATCCAACTCGGAACAACTCTTCTTCCACAACACATTGCAATAGGAATGTCATTGCAGCCTCTCTGTCCCAAAATAAACCACCAACACGGGAATGGATGCTAAAGAAATCCATCTGCGAATCACTTTTAACATCTGGGGAACCCCGATGATAGATCTCTTCACCACGAAGCCCAATGCCAGACTTCCCTGTATTCGACAGTCCCATCCCGGACGAGAGAGCAACAGCAACAGATGCGCTGACCTTCCCATGGGAGAACCTCTACACCTACCTCTTTCCCACGTTCACGCCGCTACCACAGATCCAGGAGAAGATCCAACAGTCAGGCAGCCTCTTCCTCCTAATAACCCCAAACTAACCATCAGCAGTGTAGTTCCCGCAACTCCTCAACCTTTTGATAGACAACCCACGAAGCCTTCCAACAGTTCCAGATCCAGTCACCCGACAAAAAGGAACCAAGAACCACCAACATCTTCACAAGCTACATCTGCACGGATGGCTAAAATCGTCAAAATCCTCAGAAAGACAGGCATTCATTAAGAAGCAGCAGACAGAATGACAGAATTGCAGAATTCACCATCAGGGACTCAACCAACCACATCTATAACAGCCACTGGAAAAAATGGTTTCATTAGTGTGACAGAACAGAAGGAAAGTCAATCCTGTCAATCCACCTCTAGCTGACCTACTCAAGTACCTAAACACACTCTTTGCAGAAGGCTTAAAAGGCTCAACGATCCTTTTCACCGCTCAGCATTGAACTCAAGTCTTCGAAGCAGCAGGAAGTTCTCTTCTTCTAGAAGACTACAAAATCACCACACTGATCAAGTCATTTGAAAAAGAAAGACCAACCCAAAGACAAGCATTCCCAAGATAGGACCTTTCGTACTGAACGCACTACTCAAAGAACCCTATGAACCCCTGTTCAACGGCCCACTGGCCATCTTAACTAGGAAAACCGTTTTCCTCACAACCCTGGCATCAAGCCTAAGATGCAGCGCGATCCAAGCCTTATCCGCAGATCCAGCATATTGTGTCTTCCCCTCTGACAACACTTTCGTCACGTTAACATCGAGAGCAGACTTCCGTGCTAAAACGCAAAGACCCTGAGAACCAACCAACCCAAGAGTCATCCCCGCACTGATGCACATTGTTGGACAAGAACCTGAACATCACCTCTGCTCAGTGCGAGTACTTCGTTTCTACATCTCCAGAACAACCAATGAAGGCATTCGCAAAGGAAGAACTCAACTGTTCCTTCCCTACGAGAAGAGCACCGGTGAAACCTCAGCAGTCATGATCTCAAAATGGATTCGTGCGACCACCAGTAGCGCATATGATGACACCAACATCAATTTCAGAGAGGAGGGTATCAGAATAACAGCGCACGAGCTACGGGCACTATCAACCTCGTGGCATATCACAACTCCATTCCAGTCCCAAACATCCTGACTGCAACTTCATGGTGTAACAGCTCCGTCTTCACAAGCCACTACTTCAGAGAGATGGCGAAGCAGATTGATGGACTACAGCGTCTGGGCCACATCATAGCTGCTAGATGTGTAATCCAGACCCCTTAAGCACTCAGAAAACAAAGACGGAAGCAAGCCTTCATCTCTAAACCCAACGGTCCTTTTCACGGCCACCAAATACCACGAAAGAGAATCAAATTTATGTTATCCTGTTTTCTGAATAAAGTACGAAGTTTTCTAAACTTTTTGGGAGACAGCCGGCTCGCAACCCTAGGGAACCCGTCAGGGCGGTGCCCGCCACCAGACTCTGACGAGGTCTAACTGTTTATGCAAAAATAAACAGGTTATAGTTTTATCCAGCAACAAGAAAGACATGTTAATAGAACTACTGTGAGAGTGTCTTTTTTGTGAATTTAAGCGATCATGGAGGAAATAAGCCATTTAACAAGAAAGACAATTTTGTTGGCTCTCCCGACTGGCCGGCTGAAATTGTTTCTTTTGCTGGAAAAATACCAAACCCACCCTACATTCCCTCGAGTCACCGCCTGACATATCGAGAGGTACAAATGATGGCCGCGCGAATGCGCTTAAATACAGAGGGGCAGCGCAGAACAGTTGCACAGTCAGGCTGTGACGCTGGCGGTTACTGAGCACCGAAAACCTCCAGGGAGACAGCAACATTGCAGGAACTTAGGCAAAAATAAACAGGTTATGTATTTTTCCAGTAAAAAACAATTTTCAACCGGCCCGTCAGAAGGGCCACCAAAATTGTCTTTTTTTTTTTTTACAGAGAACTACATACATATTTAGCCGTAGAATTTGTTGCACCATCTGAGTCTGTGATGTCGTTTATTCTTAGAAACCGTAAACAAGAAGGTGAAAGACAGCTTTGAGGCAGTAACTCCCCGAATAACAGAATAACGATAAAAATACTGACAAAAAACGTCATACACCAAGTTTTGTTTTCTTTGAAAATGATAATGGTCAGGTGGAACTACATGGCAGCGGTATACATAGAAAATTTGATGGCGGCTAGGTTCAACTGATATTAGTACTTTGACTGAAATTGTGGATTTTTTCACCCTCAGCGCATCCCCTCAGTTCCACCTCCTTATTTTTTTTTGAATTTTTGTACTGGCTGTTCTACAATTTTTACCCCCCCCCCCCACCCCGGGTCCCATTCCCTACTTTTTCATTTAAAAAATTTCCACTTGGGTTGTTTTTGCCAATCATTATCATTTATTGAGCATGAATTTAGTTGTATCTGCTTCTGCCAGTGTTTTTTTTTTTTGCAAATCTTCAATAAGTCGATTTTTAATACTAACTATACCATTTGCTACTTTCCACCTAACAATAGTATTTGCTGTTTTACCAGAAGCATTGTTTTGTTTGTTAACGCATTGTCTCTTCATTATTTAGTTTACATTGTTGTCAAAGTAGTCCTCAAAACTGAGCGTGCGGCTTCGGCCAAGGCAAAGAATAAATATCATTACGGTTCACCACTAATTGTCCAAGTAAGGGTTTGTAAGTATAGATGTATACCTTTAAGCCATAAAAAATTATGGTTTTCGTTACAGTAGGGCTTTAAACAATGCCATTCTACGATGCACTCTTTAGCATCAATAATGGAGAATTCCGAGAATATTGGTAATATTCAGTGATATGTCCTTATCTACAACAATAAAAAATTTGCATTGTTGCCGGGCTATTGGAACCTCGCTACAGTGCGATATGTGTACCCATTACAGTAATTTCTGAAAGAAAACTTTGCATTTCACAATAAGATGCTTAATTGTTCCTCTCATAATTTTATTATTTTTAACCAACTTCCTGTGTACCTCCCCCATGCCTGGAAGCTTCAGATTTTCCAGCTCCAAACTCTTACTACCAACAGGCTATGGTTTCAAGCCAATGCCAGTGCCAGTCTACACACCATACACACACGCTGTGTGTAGATGACAAAGCAACGTAGACCTGTGTACAAAAGATGCACCGGAATTGTACATTGGCCGATGTTAGCCATATCGTTCATCAGGAAATCGACATCAGTGTAGCAGCAAAATATGTTAAACACATTGGAAATCCATTTTTTTTTTACATTTTGTAACGGATACGCTGATAATAAATTGATTGGACTTAATTTCAGGCCTAAAACAATTTCTACTATTGCTGACAAAATCCTTGTGACTATTGTTTATTTTTTAACATTGAGGATCACAAGTATTACAGTGTCGATACAAGGATTACAGAATTACTAGGATTACTGTCTTTCGCAGCTGAGCTACAAGAGCGCCAGGGAGGCGGGAGCGGTAATAAAGGTAACACAGTTTCGTCGGATTCTACTCTGAGAACTTCGATTCTCCTGCGAGAACAAGTTCTCTGGTAGAATGGTCATTTCTCATTCGCAGACTTCTTCTCACCGTGTTACCTGTTCTGTTTACAATAATGGGATCAGATTCTAAACGTGGCGCTTGGCCAGCTTCCCACCTGTCAACCACGATGACATGCGGCCTGTCGTTACAGGTGCCCGTTGTTTCCGTCATAAACCAAGGTGGCCACACCTATGATACGTAAACCCGGCGATGATGCCCTTCTCCGATGACCACGGCCCCATGCCATGACCGGCCTTCGATGTAACCTGGCCCCCTAGCCCCTCAGCCAGGGCACTGCGGGACCCGCACGGGCCAGTGTGTCCAGCCTCCCGTGCCCAACACGACCAAGCCGCAAGGCCAAAGCTCAGCACCTAACCCCTTGGTGCCCTCGCAACCATTTATTACCAAATGCACGGAACTTATTCCTCCACCATTTCAACCACGGTACCTGTGTAACCAAAGTCGTCCTCCTTACCATCGGGCGAGCTGCAACATTACGACTATAAGTCCACTTAGCCGCTGCCTGTACTTATGACGCCGCCAGGACCAAGTCTCTTCGCCCTCCCAACAACGTGGATCGTACCGACTTCCGCGTCACACACACCACAAAGGCCCTAAACCTGGAAACATCCCCTCTTGCTTCCCAGGAGACCATCTACCTCGGCAACCCTTGCCAACTGAAGGGGCACCCCTGTGTCCTTAGTCAGTCACCCTAAAATATCCTGGCAACAGTCCAGAGTTGCAAACACAATCTGTGTGAAACAGTAACAACAGTAGGCCTCACCCCTAGGCCCTATTCACAACTTCCTCTGAGCCCCCCCCCCCCTTGCGGGCACGCAACTCACAGAACGGGCAACCGGGCCTTTCTTTCATCCTCGGACCCAAGGCTCTCCTAGCCGTACCACTTGCAAGGACCAACGGTGTTAGGGGTAACCCAAACACTAACCTCTTCCGCAGTGACAATCCAATCAACATCAACATCGCCTGACGAGGGGCGGCGGCAAGCCCGGCCAGGCCAACTCACTCATTGATAAAGGCCAGTCCACCCACCGGACTGTACCTGCCCGGTATACCACTTCACAACAAGGCCGTAGCACTACATCTCGTAATCTGTTCAAGATCGGCCCTAAGGCCCCTACCTTGCTAAATGCTACCCGTCCGGAGGTGGCGATTATTTGTCACAAATCGACGGTAGTTGTGATTACAACACTGCACATCTGAACATGCCCATAAACATTGCACTGACAGGTCTCACGGCAGGTAACTCTTAGCTTGCCAACGCATTTACGTCTCACATTCATAATAACGCCCACTACTGACTTAGTATTTAACAATCAGCACACACCTGTGCTTAATATTTCGTACTGCGAAGGGCACGTCTCAAGTTTCACAGCGGTTTGCAGCGCATCATCGTTCGCAAATTCACCCAACAGGAAAACATGTATTCCTCACTCGTTAGGTCAGCCTTGTATTTATTTATTTATTTATTAAATAGGCGAAATGTCCCGCAGGCAGTAAAAACTAAAATGACGTGAGCAATATTGCCAGACCACCCTCGTGGTCGCTTCCACATTTCAAGTTCGTATTCAAATTACGTATTTAAATTCATTATCGAGTCACTTCGCACAATTCCAATTTGTTCCCCAATCACTGCATTATTTCAATTACTGCCTTACTACATCGTAATGCGAGACCGATCGGCTCCATTGCTCGTAAGCCTAATCGCTGCCGTCTTTTAGGCCTAACCTCACTCGGCCCCGTCTGGCCCACCTGCCTCCGCAACGGGCGGTGTTTACCAACAGAACACCAATGGTATTACACCAGGTTTATCGCCATCACAATCAACCGTGGCCACTCACAATTACGCTCGACATTGAATGTGACATTTTCCAACTTCCTGCGTACGAACTAGACTCAAGGCATCATCAGTCTGCACAACTTTTAGTACCAACGTACAATATTGGTTCTGGCCAATGTCGTCACCATGCCGTATCCCCTTGGCTGCAAAAATGGAACGCCCCACATCGTTCTCACAGACACTATCTATCCATCCATCACTGACCTACTCCCCCGGAGCAGC
>JAHWFP010171097.1:0-10497 GCA_023313725.1 Lithobius niger
TCGGAACTTGGCGGCCCCTTTTACCAGTTTTGGTTTTTGATATGATCAGGAACGTGCACAGGCCCCGAGAGGAAGGGGCAAACTTTTTCTGGGACCCTTTTATTATTTTTTTTTGGGTATTTCAATCTCTTTTTATCCCCTTTTGTAGTACTTTAACCATTTCTGCCCCTCTTTGCACCACTTTTTTAGCCGCTATTGTCCTTTTTTGGAGGGTTTTTTTATCTTTTACAACACCGCGCCACCGAAAAAGGGCACTTTTTTCAGAAAAAAATGGGCACTTTGCCACGAGGGCAGGGGCTAGAGCCCCCCCCCCCCCCCCCCCGACCCCCAGTGTGCACGTCCCTGGATATGATATCGCTCTTTTTTTTTTGTAAATTGTGTATTAGACTCAACTCCACTACCGTGCAGATGTGTAATAAAGTGCCACGTCAACAAGAAATTGGTTTTCAACAATTTGCTACTATCGTTTGCCAATAGGCCGAACCATTCTCAACTTAGTCACCTATTTATAGTTTGGTTTGGTTTTAATTTTGTTGTAATTTGTTTTATTTAGTTAGTTTTAGTGTGTTGGTATCACTCCTTTGAAGAGCCGAACCACTCTTAACTTGGTGGCGTCTCTTTACCAGTTTTTGGCTTTGTTTATTTTGCTTTGTTTTTACAGTTTTATTTTTCCTGAACTGGACGTGAATAAAATTTCTTTGGTAACGTTGTTTAGATTTATCGTGATACACTAGTGTGTGTCTAGGTATGTACAGTAGGCGACAACGAGTTTGTCCGGACAACAATGATAGACCTCAACAATGCAATTTTTAAGGCGAGGATTGCAGTTTATACATTGTTGGAAGCAGTAGCCTTCAACCGATCCCCACTGTTGTAACAACTATTCGTTGTTTGTTCGGCCTTTATTATTGTAGGAGACTCGAAACGAAAAATGTCCGAGGGATTTATTTTCTATTTTGAGAAAGAGCACTTAAAGGAGTAAAGGAAACACATCATCTGAATTAAATTCCGTAATAAAGGCTAGCCAAATCTTAGCTATGTTTAGTGTATAGAAAAATATCATTTCTTTTAATGAACTGAACTAAAACATTTAAGCAAACAAAAAATAGTTAAAACAATGATTTTAAAACTTGGCATTGTCCGAATAATAGTCACGTTATGTGCAGTGTAGAACCATTTTTTTTAGTTTTTTTTTTTGATTACGAACCCAAACTGGGTTTTACACAGGTTAGCACAACAAAAAAAGTTTTTTTTCACCTTCCAAGAGCATTATTTAACTTTTAATATTGTGATACAGCAAAACCAAAAATATTGTTTCCTATGTTTTTGCTCGTACGGGCTTCCACTAGGACTGAGTAGTAATAGCATGAATAATAGTTATTCAAACCTCTGCCGTGCCATTTTATTCAGAACATCAAAAGTTTAATTCATAAAGCAAAAGATAAGGGTTATCATAACATTAATCAACTATCTGGTCGGTAAAAGTTAATTAAGTGGTTCTCATGAGCACACGCATGGGTTTTTGCTTGGCACATGGACAGGGCGAAATGATTCCCAGAGCCCGTAGTGTATAACTTTGATGTCAGGCCCACTTTTCTGTTAGTTCACAAAGTTTCACAATACATTAAACTAAATTTTAACCGACTTGGTTGAAATTTCACGACAAGGGAGCTTTGATGATGAAACTCACAAGTTTAAAGACGAAATATTTCGGAAATATTCGGGTCTGTGTAAGCCGTTAATATTACTAGCAATTATAAGGAGCCCAAGCCATAAGGCTAGTGTCCCCGAGCACTAAAATAAAACAACAAAGCTTGCATTGTTAGCTTCGGTGTAATAGCATCTTGGTCAGCTCATGGTGTATTAGGCCGTTACGCTCTGTAAATAAAATGAAATGAAATAGCATCTTGGTCGGCAGAGTAATTGCGATTTTCGGAACTCAATTATGTGCCTAATATAAAATTCTACACAAATATAACGCTGTGTGACATTAGAAAAGTTAAACAACTAAATCTCAAAGCACAATTCCCCAGGACCATAAATTTCCCAGACCTGGTGTAAAATCCCCCCCCCCCCCCATTCCTAAGAGCTGTTCAGATGTGTGGCACAACTAAGAACTTAGATCTAAAGATAGATAGACTTTTATCTGACACGTAATATTTTCACTTTAAATATTTTTTTTCCTTTTGTTTGGAAAGCTCATACTTTGCAAAATATTTCTAAACATGATTAACAATACTTTAACGTTGTTAATGTTGCAATATACTGTTAAACTATCTACGCAAATGGGCAGTATTTGTCTGAATTCGCTGCTGCACATTGTTGTGCTACATTTAGTCAAATAAAAATTATGCAAATAATTAACTCTACCAAAAAAAATGGTTTCGCAGTTTTAAAAAAATCATTAGATCCTGTATCCCCAAGGAAGTGACAGCTGTGAAGGCGCACAAATATAAAACGGATCAGAATTCAAACAAAGAACACGAAATATAATTTGAACACCAATTCCTGGAACTAGCGTTCAAATCATAGTTCGTTTCATTTGAGTGAACTCTTAATCCGTTTTTATTTGTGTGCCTTAATCATTAATTATCAATTTCCCCCGCCCTCCATTTAAGTTCTATGGGGATACGAGCTTTAACGCTTTTTTCTAAACTGTGAAGCCGTTCTTTTGCTGAGTTAATTATTTACATAATTTATATTTGAGTGAATGTAACGCAACAATAAGCAGCTGCGAAATCGGACAAATATTTGCCTATTTACGTAACTAGATTGACAGTATAATAACAATATTTATAACGTTGAAGTATTTTTAATCGTGTTAGGACATTTTTAGCGACGTATAGGCTTTCAAAACAAAAGCAAAAAAATAATGACTTCATTATCAGAAGAAATTGGAGGAATGGCTCTCTTGTCAGCGTTAGCAGGGCAGTGGTCATAGATTCGAAACTTAAAAAAAATGTTCTTAGTAAATGAATTCTATGTTGTGCTTTATGTTTCATTTACTCCTTTATACTTACAGTAATTTATTTTTTATTTTACGTATTACTATGAAAAATATCAGCCAGTCCGCACAAAATCAAAGGGATTCCGTGCCCTGGTTGCTGTTCATTATAAAATTCTGCACATTTTATTCATATCAATATTTGTGCATTATTTACAGTAATCAATGAGCCTTGGTAACTTCTCCGTGAATAATGGTTACAACATTTCTTCAGTCTAATAGGTCTTCCTATTTTATTCTACATCAAAAGAAAATATATTCCAACACGTTAAAAAAATTTAATTCCAAACAGACTTGTTTTTGCCTTTTGACCCATCAGTCGATTCGTTTTGTTATATGAATTTTCTATGGAATGACGCAATACAATACAGCGAATTTATTTGTTTCCCTTAAATTATGGAATTTATAGCAGAGCAAGAGCTTTCAATTTGAGTGAACCTGCTTAGAGGTTGGCAGTTTTTCCCACGCAAGCAAGTAACAAAGCTTTTTGCATGCGAGAAGAATGCGCAACAGGATTCTTGAGAAAGTGATTGTTGTAAATAACATTGTTGCTTGGACAAACTCGTTGTCGCCTACTGTACGTCGGTATACACGTTGTCATTGTTCGAACTATGGCCGTCCAATGAGAAACGATGCCGACAATACTGACAATGGTTATAACAATACTTTCGTACTTACACGCCCTCCCACGCCATCCTCGTTACACCCCCAGGCTCCAAACCATACAAGGTACGCAGTTCGTATTGTACTGCACGTATTCGTCCAATTTCATAGCTGGAAGCCTTCCCGTTATCTCGGTATCGATGAATAATCACCCTATGGGATTCAACATGGGGATGAGCGGACTAACTAGCCCTCGCTAGCTAGTAACACATTTACAACGTTATTGAAGGTCAGATTTTGCATTGAAAGCAGCTTAGCTGGCATTCAAACACGAGTTAATTTTTGTCAGGTGGGTCATTGCTCTCGATTGCAACACAATTTAAGCTTTTGTACCGCATTATTATTTTTACCTAAGTACCTGAAATGTGCCAAACTTTGCTTCACTTGGTTTACAACCTCGACAATTGAATTGATGTGATGTTTGTTGTGATGTTTGTCGCCTAACTTGACGCGACACACTAGCGTGTGTCTAGATACACTATTGTGAAAAAGAAAGAAAAAACAACTGCCCCGACTGGGACTCGAACCAATGACATTTTGCAAACCTTTGAGACCTTCAGGACCCCACTGAGAAAGCTCCTAAGCTAAGCTGAAGACTATTGCCAAGATCTGTGGCGGTAACACAGATGGCAGAGGCTCCTGGGTAATGACGAGGACGTCTTGGGTTCGAATCCTAGTCTGGGAAGTTGTCTTTTCTTTCTTTTTCATACGATATATTCTCAAGACCTATCTTTAATGCTAATTTTCTGCTTCGTTAACCCTTTACCTTGGTTCATTGTTTATTAGGCCACTAAAAGTTAATAAGTGGTTCTCGGGAGCATGGGTTTTTTCTTAGCTCATGTAACGTTCTTTATGACATTGTCTAAGAAAAAAGTACCGATCGCGCATCAGCACTTTCACCAACCAATTTCTGGAGTCGATGACCACATCAACTCTTTGCTCCATTTGCATGATTGCCTAGAAACGAATCTAAGGGTCGTTCAGAGGCAACTCAAAACTTGGATCTAAAGAATGACTTTTATCAAATGTGCACGCTCATCCTGGCATTAAAACATACATATTGTACTCCACAACAAAATGTACTAACCTTCAGATTTCTTTTTGTTTGGTAAAAAAAAAGCCATCGCCCGCATCTGAAAAATCACGAATAAAACGTTAAAAAAAAAACATCGCCCGCTCGCATCAATTTATTTAGTACCACTCCCAAGAACCACTTAAATAATTTTTAGCGGCCTTAGAGCAGAAATAAAACCCACAAGGGCGAAAGAACCCGCTAAATTCATTCAATCAAAGTTGTGATAGCAGAACAAGAATAGCTGCCACTAAGTTACTAAATGGTATACCAAGCCTAACCAACAAATGTTCATCTTAGAAAGCAGAGATATCTTTCCCGCCAACGGACAATCACCAAGCTACATGATGATGATGATGATGATGATGATGATGCTAGTGGCTCTCCCTTTTGAAACAGGGCGCAGACCGCCCTCCGTCACCTAATGGCGGCTGCATAGCCCGTCGTCACCTCCAGATGAAGATGAGGATGATTATGAGTCGACGGCGAGAGGAACAATTTAGCCGGAGAAATCCAAGTGGAAACCCCAGGATCTTTGACATGCCACAATCGACATGAGCACGAGGCACCACAGGGCCCTTCTCTTCCCGAAAATGCCAGGGGGTGGACGAGGCCAGGATCGAACCCGGACCAACCCGGACCAACCCGGACCCGGACCAACCCGGACGAACCCGGACCAACCCGGACCAACCCGGACCAACCCGGACGAACCCGGACCAACCCGGACAACGTATTTCAGTTACGATCTTAGTTCCACTTTTTCTCAGTTATTTTCCACCATAATAGTCCCAATCTTGTTTCTAATGAAAGAGAATCGAATTGCCTAGCGAAGTGTGGAGGCGAAATTATCTAAACTATATTTTTGTACTTTGGAGCAATATTTTAAGGTTGGCTGATTGAAAGATAAATAAAAACTGTAGACGTACTTTTCATCCGATATCTATGAATTAAATCCTTTTCTTCATTAACAAAGTATAACTGATTTAAAATTAAACAACAAAATACCATAAAAAGCAGGTGTTGTTTGAAAAAAATCGTGACGAGGCATGTTGACTAGGAAAGGTTGGATAGCAGTTCAAACGCTCGTCAGATCCGTGCGTTCGGAAATCTGAGACAAATGACGTTTCACACACGATCGACGTAAAACTGTCCTTAGTATTGCAGTTAGATGTCGTTGTGCTTCCAAATATTGACTTAGATTGCGCTCCATTGCGCCAATACTTCACCCAAACTAATATACATCAACAAATTAAAAATCGACAAAAAAATATATCTGGAATTTGTAACACAGGTTGTCTATTGTAAATTGTAATCGAATGAGAACGAAAAAGTGAGTATGAGGCAGGGTGTTCTACAAATCAAAAAATGGGAGAGTAGTAGTCCCATATATAAATTACATAATTCCCGCGGATCATTTTGCGTGAGTGGCTTTCGCGATCCTTTTAGACGATATGGTTTTATTTGTCCTTTTGCCCTTCGCCTTTTTATTTCCGTTCTCATTTTTCCTGCGATATTTTGCTCTGTAGTTCATTCTCCCTGGTTTTAGGGACCAGTCAATATCTTCGAAAAGGGGGAATCAAATCTGTGATCAGGCCCGGAATGGCAGCCCTGGGGCCCAAGTGTGCCATGACGTTAAAAAGTACGTTTACAGTTTTTATTTATCTTTCAATCAGCCAACCTTAAAATACTGCTCCAAAGTACAAAAATATATTTTAGATAATTTTGCCTCCACACTTCGTTAGACAAGTCGATTCTCTTTCATTAGAAACAAGATTGGGACTATTATGTTGGAAAATAACTGAGAAAAAGTGGAACTAAGATTGTATCCACCCAAAACCAAAACTGGTAGAAAAACCCGCCAAGTTTCCAAAAACGATCGGCCTTTGAATGTAGTGATAACATTCCACCAGGTAAAGGCCGCCAAGGTTAATCCTATTAGCCAAGTTAATCGCACATATTAATAGTTCGAAAGTTAAATGAAAACTAGAAGATTGCTACTAGCGGTAGCAATCTTCAAGTTTTCATTTAACGTCCAAAGTATTATTCAGTGCGATTAACTTGGCTAATAGGATTAACATTGGCGGCCTTTCCCTGGTGGAATGATATCACTACCTTCAAAGGCCGACCGTTTTTGGAAACTTGGCGGGTTTTTCTACCAGTTTTGGTTTTGGGTGGATATCACAACTTTCATAGGACTGTGAACGTACATAAGATTACACCGTCTGTTTAGGATGCTTCAATCTCATTTTTGCACACACTGACTAACAATCGCTGATTTCGTTCGCTTCGCTCACTCAATCAGCGCATCCCCTTCAGTTGTTTTGTTTATCCCTGCAACTTGCCCTTAATTTTTCAAGATTTCGTTCACATTTAGTCATGCAGAAACCCCCGAAGGTCGCTGTTACTAAAACAGCAAAATGCGAAGCATTTTTTGGGGGGTTATTAACAAAAAACCCATTAGCTCGTGTATGCTCGTATTGTTGCGTAACCATCATCTAACGTGCATCCCTTTATTCTTTCGCAATCCACGGCAACGTTAATGTTTCTTTATTTTGTCCTTCGTTACAGTTCAGTTTTTAGTTCGTCCAGGCTTTTACAATAAATCTAAGGACCAGTCTTGATTGTTGAAGCCATTGTTGCTTAAAATCTTTGGTTGCAAGTTGGAAAAGAAACGAAATTTAAATTCGCCGGTGGCAAATTTCAAAACCCTCCCACGCATTTGTCCTGACCCCTACAACCCCCAAACCAACAAACGGACCATCCTCAGATCACCAAGCATCCGTGTGCAAAAATTCAGGTACGTAGGCCTTCGCAATTTTGCGCTAGCCATGAGCAAAAAGTCTATGGGATTTAACATGGGAAAAATCTTATTAGCTAGCTAGCTAGGTCTAGCTAGACAGTAACATAAAAACAACGTTATTGACGCATCTTTTTCTCTATGATTGGTGGACACTCATCCTTTAAATTTTAGTTTTTCTTTATCTCTGACCCTTCCCCTTACATTTTCCACAATTTGAAACATTTCTGTCGCATTGGGATTTATCCTCAACATGCCAAAATATGCTTTCAGTTGCTTACAGTTAACAGACACATGTCTGCTAGTGAGCCGCCTTTTTATCATTAACAATCAATTTTTAACAATCGGATGTCTACAATGGGATGATCTACTGTTACTTGGCGGCGACACACTAGCGTGTGTCTAGAACTGAAATACGTTGTAGACGCTGGTGCCATCCAATAGTCAGAATTGAGATAACCAAAGGAGTTGCACTCCCTCCTAAATGAAAATTTCTCCATCGCTACAATCCGTATAATTAATTACAATACTCCTTGGCTTAGTCGACTAGTCGAAGTGTAATACACGTAGTATTTTAAAGAGTGCTATTTGTGCCTTATAATTTAAGGGTGTAGCAACGCAAATTTTAGTGCAAGTCAAGCTGAACTTGTGATAGAATTCCCATCTGTGTGATCTCAGGCGATGCTGCTGGGGAAGGGGGGGGGGGGGCTTATAAGTTTGGCTTATTAAACAAGTTTCAACAAGTTTATTTATTAATTACTATTGGCGACAGTAATTAAGAGTGACCAAGCTGGCTGACTTTGTAAGCTTTTCTTGTTGTGTGAATTGCAACGTGAACAAGCAAGAACTGGAAACCTTAAAGTGAAAATTACAATTCTTCAAATTTAATAGGCCTAGTTAATATTTAAGTGGGGTGGGATAGCTCGAATGCATGCAAATTGGTCAGCTTCTAGTTACTCAGTCTAGTCTTTTTCCTGTTACTCGGTGCAACAAAGGCTGACTTGATTTCTAGAATTTTGAATTAGTGAGCGTTTCCTTAGGCCCTTGAATTTAAATAAAGTTTAAGTTGAGTTTAATGCTGATGCACCGACTATTCCAAGTAGGAAGCTTGAGGAATTTGACTCGATCTTGAAACTTGGCCAGTGTACTTCGAGCGCATTGAATTACATTTTTCTGCGTACAAAGTGCCTGACGACAAACAAGTAGCTTTATTGCTAACAAGTATATTGGACAAAACAGTGATTAATTTCTAATTAATAAAGTACCGGAACTGTCATTTGTTTGCAGAGGAAAGAAGGGCGGGTAATTGACAACCCCTCGAAATCACAGCTAGGGTGTTTGGGGGAGTGCTGTAAGCTTTACAATTTTTACCTATTTCAACGCCTATTCTGGCTTCTGGGTGATACCTTTTTTTGAAGATTTTCACGCCCATGTAATATGTTATTTTGTTTCAACTCTTTGATTTTAAATTATTTTAGGGGAACAAAATAATGTCCCCACTTGCTCCTCCCCCCGGTTGCGCCATGGTAGTGGGGATGGAGTAACTCCCCTACCCCACCTCCCCCAATAAAGAAGTTTTCAAAGTTTTTATTGTTGATACATCACACATCTTATATATTTGTGTACCAAACCTAACCAATAAATGTTCACCTTAGAAAGCAGAGATATCTTTCCCGCCAACGGACAATCACCAAGCTAATCCCACAAGTATTAGATCAAAGGTTCAATGAAAATCTCTCCATCGCTACAATCCGTATAATTAATTACAATACTCCTTGGCTTAGTCGACTAGTCGAAGTGTAATACACGTAGTATTTTAAAGAGTGATATTATTTTTAACATTTATAAAATGCCAAAAAGTATTGTCACAACAATATTTGCAACACCACTGACGTTTGTCTGAAAACGTGGGGTAAAGAAAGACCTGCTTCCATCAACGGCACCAGAAGGCAGCACTTGTCTGGACGAAACTTGAAATACAAATGGCGGCATCGTTGCCATGGTAACCATTGTAATAGCGACAATACCTGCGGAAACAGACGAAATACTCGTGCGTGGGGAACATCCGAAGTTGAAGAACTTATCTGTGTTCGATTCAAACTGTATGCAGTTCGTTACAATAAACGTAAACCACGAATGAAGCTTCACCTGAACGCCGAAAAGCACGTTATTCGAACCTTCTCGGAACACAAAACCGTGTGTTATACTTAGCGCCACTCGCAACAACCACCCGCTTTTTACAATTGAATATTGTATTTAAAAAATAAAACTTGATCAGCCAGTTCTGATCTTTCTTCAAATTATTTTAATGTCCTAATCTGAATTATGATATATTTTAAGCCGATTAATTTTACATTATTATCGTGATCAATTTGTTTTAGTGACTCTAAATAGTTTTGATCCCTATGATGCTTTGCGTTTCCGTTACTTCACTACAGCGCCCCTCTGGCGGTAAATCGCTGAAAGCAGGTAGTTCTTTCCCCAAAAATGTTTACCGTTGTCAAAGAAAGTGTCACTACCTATACATTCTTCTACCCTGACTGGAAACATGGGCCTAACGGATCACAGCCACTAAAAAAACCTCATCCATTTGGCATAAGTACAAAAAAAATAGTTTTGTTATGATGGTTGAGGTTGAATTAGATCAAATTCACTAAATGGTATGATGATTTTAAGTTGGTTTTAGGATGGATTGCTTTTAATTTTAAATTACAAAAATTTCCGAAAGATGATACTTTTCAGTACAGGTGAAATGTTGTCGTTAAAAGAACCGAAACGCCGTTCCGGACCGTTCCTGCCCAAATTAAGCCCTGTTCTGATAAGTCTGGATGTTGGGATGTGACGAATTAAATGAAGTGAAAATTGATGCACGGTTGAAGATAGTGATTAATCAGATTTAGGAATCAATGATATAAATAAATAAATAAATATTTGTTGTGAAGCAACAGGTCTGTCAAGGAT
>JAHWFP010171102.1:0-10553 GCA_023313725.1 Lithobius niger
CGGACCCATGTTTATAGGACTTTTTCTTCTTATCTTTGATCACACAGCGGACCCTCAAAATATTTGACACCAATTTCCGAACACCCTGTATATATGATTGAAGTCCTCTCTCCAGCAAAACTAAGACTATTAATTTCTCCGTTTCTATTCAATACATTTCGACCAAACTTGGCCAGATAGTAGATAGCTACTTTTCCAAACTTTACACCAACTTTTATGCAATTCCTTGCAAGAGTAAACGTAGGAAGCCACACGTAAATTTGAAAACTTTGTTGTTCTTCTTGACTGACACGATTTCAGAAAAAACTACCGCACCTACCTAAAATCTGACACATGATCTGAGCCAGAAATTTCCCTGGTCTTCAACCTTACAGGGACCACTTTTTCAATTGGTCAATGCATTCCGGAGTTACGGGACCCTAAACGATCATTTTGATTGTTTTACATTGTTTTAACCATTGTATTTAGGGAACAATGCCACTCAGCAAACTCGAGATCCATTCTTCGTGCATGCAT
The DNA here is from genome assembly GCA_023313725.1 of Lithobius niger. Taxonomy (NCBI): domain Eukaryota; kingdom Metazoa; phylum Arthropoda; class Chilopoda; order Lithobiomorpha; family Lithobiidae; genus Lithobius; species Lithobius niger. Next base: position 517 of record JAHWFP010171102.1, read on the forward strand.
AAACCTTTATAGCGCGACACCATACCGTAAAAAAGGTACAGGGATTACAAACAAAAACGTCAAGTGTGCTGTAAAAAAAGGGATTATATGACTGAAGTTTCATTTAACTTGTTAAAATGTACACGGATAAAAATTGGTGATTTTTAATTGAAATAATCAAATGTACAATTCAGAAAATTCCATCTGTTTAAGTGCTGTTGTGCTTTACCAATCATATATGTTACGTAAAGCACAACAGCACTTAAACAGATGCAATTTTCTGTATTGTACATTTGATTATTTCAATTAAAAATCACCAATTTTTATCCGTGTACATTTTAACAAGTAAAATGTAACTTCAATCATATAACCCCTTTTTTACAGCACACTTGACGTTTTTGTTTGTAATATATATTTATTTTTCCTTCGTGAGCCTTGTAAGTATATAGTAATTCCTGTTCCCTGTCCATTTCGTATGGGCGAGAACATTCGGTGGATTGTCACCTTAATACGGGTTTAGTGAGTTATCTTTAGGCCTGTGGAGGAGTGAAAAATATGATGTAATACTGATCTGTGATGGATTGGTTGTCCAGTTTAAGAATATGCTATCAAATGAGTGAAATTATAAACAGCTACTGCAACATTTCTTTGATTTGCACCAGAACGGTTCTTGACATCATTATTACTTTAAACTTTTCTATCACAGTTTCGCAGTATTACCCTTTAGGATTACACACAGTGTCTTTCCCATTAGGATTGTGAATTCATGAAATCTTCTCCTGACGACGTCGTCCCCTTTACCTCCATGTCACAATTCAAAACAAGTTACGATTTGGTTTTCGTACCAGTTTTATTTCTTTTTGTTTTCTTATTTTCATATTCTCATTCCTCGGTCATTATGGGCTATGCGCTTGCCTTCAATTCAGTAGTAATAATAACAATATCATGCCATGTAAATGTACAATAATATTTTTTAAACAAGCTGGTACAATAAGTGCATAAAAAATGAAAACTATAAAATAACCTCCAAAAAAAAGATGTTTACTAAGGAGGCTTGACTTCAGGCATAATGACAATAACAAAATCGCTAACAAGCTTGAAAAATAGATCTACCGCGACATTTCGCAAAAAGTTTGAAAGCGGTAACAAACTCGTTAGAAACGAATAATTGGGGAGCATCTGATTCAAGTTTTAATCAACTCACGCGACGTTGAGTCGGTACTGACCCATTCTTTTTTTGAACACTGTAACGACTTTCGTCTTTAACTGAAGTTACGTGGTGGTACTGCTTCATCCATTTTCTTGACATTTTTATTATTATCACTCCACTAAGTTACGATGGAAGTGTTGCACTTTAGGCTACAGGTCTCTGTATGGAAATTATTTTAAATACATTTTCTATGCCTGACTTATGCATATAGTCTCAAATACCTTTCTTGCTTTAAAAACAGCTCTGATCGAAACCTTTGCGACTTTTACTATAACTTGAAACAACTTAATTATATCACTCGACAGCCACGAAATTCAAACAATTTTGAAACCAGTGCTAACATTGCATAAAGGATCGACTAAACCTGACTAAACCTTGGCTTCTGCGAGAAAGTTGAACTATTGCCACATTGTGTTATTCATCCGTACTTTTTTATGGTAATTTGAATTACGTTCGGCCGACCAAAAAAGTACATTCATTTTTATTTTCGATTGTGAATTTTCTAAACATTCAGCCCCGACTTTGTTGAAAACTAATGAAAAAAAGCTTGAAACAACAATCGAAAATTATTAAAATGGAGGAATTTACTGTAATTAGAGTGTCAATTTTAGTCGGCCAAAATACCTTTTATCTGTACATAAATTATATGGTAATAAAACGTGTTTGATCCGTCTATAATATTATAATTATATGAATGCACGTAACAAAGAAAAATTTTACTGTGTAGGACATAAGAATCGATAACAGTAAGAACTTTTAGCTGCCGGAAAACCAGTACTATTGTATGCAATAAGAAGATCTCAAGTCATTCCGTACTGAAGTTCTAAATGTCAAAATTGCAACAGTTGGCCTCATGACCTATGTGACGTTAAAGGGACGCTGTACTCATAGTTTTGTATATGGACGTTAAATAATATTAAATTGTATTAATAGAGAAATAATATTCTTGTTATTAATTTACAGGTGTGTAAGCTGGTATCATTGAAAGCATCACACAACTATCTATGGTAAGGTGAGTTTTTCTCTTCAACAATAAGACTGAAGCACCATAAAAGTAACGGTTAAGCATATTACAGTGCATAATTTCTTGCTAATAAATAACATAAAAGGAAAGAATAACACATACTAAATATTTAAAAGTGTTCATACTTTTCACCAAGAGAAATGAACTGGACATGCACTTAAAGTAAGGTTCTCTAAGTTGTCCACGAAGTTGACCATTTTTTATCACGTAAAATTGTTTGCATCAATGTACTGCTACACAGCTAACGATTTCAAAGGGCCTCGACGTTTTTTACCAACTTGCGTGAGTGATAAAATTTATCCACTTGATCAGACAGGTCCATCAGGTAAAAATCTGCGACCTGACGCAGGTAAACAACTTTTTGCCAATTCACAAAGGCTACATCTGAAAAGGTGTCAAAAACTTAAAATACTAAAAGACAAAAATGAACAGCTGGATTTTAACATACCAGGCTTTGAAAAAATTTGCACTTCATCAAATCCCCATCGTAAGTACATTTGGCTTTGGCTGTAATAGCATTTTATGAATTGCTTATTTATCAGTTGGTAGATCGTATTACAGTATATCTTCAGGCTCCTATCGTGTTAGATGTCTTCATGCAAAAGGTATCATCTGTCGAATTTCCATCTGTTATCATTTGTCCAGGAGACGATATTTTGCGTTCCGGTCATGACCATTTTAAGGAAAAGAAAAAGAATAAACATTCAGAAATTTCAAACTTCGCAGAGTTAAATTTGACAGCGGAAGATATGTGGAAGAAATTCGACGTTAAAGAATCACACATTGAAGTTTCAGGATCCGTAAGTGCACTTCAAAGGAGTGATATCAACACACCAAAACATTCGCTAAGTTAATTGCACCGTTTAATAATTCAAAGGTTAAATGAAAACTAGAACATTGCTACTTTCGGTAGCAATGTTCAAGTTTTCATTTAACGTTCAAAGTATTATTCGGTGCGATTAAGTTAGCGAATGTTTTGGTGTGTTGATATCACTCCTTTGAAGGACCGAACCATTCGGAACTAGGCGGCCCCTTTTACCAGTTTTGGTTTTTGATGTAATATCAGTCCTTTTTCTTAAATGTGTATTAGACTACACTCCACTAATTTGCAGATGTGTAATAAAGTAGCACGTCAACAAGAAATTGGTTTTCAAAAATTTGCTACTACCTTTTGTCTGTAGCCTAGGTCGAACCATTCACAACTTGGTCACCTCTTTATAGGTTTTTGGTTTGGTTTTAATTTTGTTGTAATTTGTTTTATTTCGTTAGTTTTGGTGTGTTGATATCACTCCTTTGAAGGGCCGAACCACTCTCAACTTGGTGGCCTCTTCACCAGTTTTTGGCTTTGTTTATTTTGCTTTGTTTTTAGAGTTGGTTTATTTTTCGTGAATTGGACGTGAATACAATTTCTTTGGCAACGTTGTTTAGATTTATCGTGCTACACTAGTGTGTGTCTAGGCACGCGCGTCAGTGTACACGTTGTCATTGTCCGAACTTTGTCTGTCCAATGAGAGACTATGCCGACAATACTAACAATGGTTATAACAATAATTTCGTAATTACGCGCCATCCCGCGCCCTCCTCGTTACACCTCTAGGTTCCAAACCATAAAAAGGTAAGCAGTTCGTGTCGTACTGCATCCATTCGTCCAATTTCATAGCTGAAAACCTTCACGTTGTCTCGGAATCGATGAATAATTACCCTATGGAAATTAACAAGGGGATGAACGGACTAGCTAGCTAGCTAGTAACTAGTAACACATTTACACCGTTATTGAGGGCACGATTTTGCAATGAAAGCAGCTTAGCTGGCATTCCTACACGAGTTAATTTTTGTCAGGTGGGTCATTGCTCTTGATTTCAACAAAATTTAAGCTTTTCTACTGCATTATTGTTTTTCCTCAAGTACCTGAAAGGTGCCCAACTATGCTTCAAGATATAAGACGCTGACGCTATGGCGCCGCGCTACAATGGTTTACAGCATCGAGAACTGAATTGATGTGATGTTTGGTGTGAGGATTGTTGCCTAACTTGGCGCGACATACTAGCGTGTGTCTAGATTTGAAAACTCACAGAGCATTTGCATGACCCCTCCAGTTTTGGGAACCCCCAAAATTTTGTTAATTATTCATTTTCACGCTTTAAAGCATTTCGGAGTTATCACAATGTGAAAGATCACAGAGTATTTGCATGAACCCTAACATTTTGGGAACCCCCAAAATGTTGCTAATTCGTCATTTTTACAGTTTGAAACGCTCCAGAGTTTTTTTTTAAGTTATCATGATGTGAAAGCTCAAAAAGCTCAAAAAGCACGACCACTCCTGTTTTGGGACCACCAAATTGTTGAAAATTAATTATTTTCATAATAATAATAATAATAATAATTTTTATTGCATACAATGCTCGAAGTTTTTCGGGAGAAAAACTTGTCTGAGCTAATAATAATAATAATAGTAATAATAATAATAATAATAATAATTTATTTGCGAAACAATGCTCGAAACTTGCAAGAATTTTGTGTGAGCAGCAAATACATACAACCGTCAATAAATAACAATAAATAACACAAAAAATAAACATGCATTTTACACATAGAGAAAAACAAAAGGAAAACTTATAGAATCGTTAGTTCTTATGGTTCCCATTATTTAGGTTAATTTTCATTACACATCTCTTATAACTTCTTTGTTATGCCATTTGTATTAATTATTTCTTTAGTTTTGTTACAAGTTGAGATTAGTTGTTAAATGTTAATAGTTTATCAGGTAATTTGTTAAATATAGTTGGTACATTATACTTTTTATTTCTAGTGCCGTATGTGTTGAAAAAAACGAGGTAAAATAAATCTATTTTTGTATTCTCTTAATCCCTGTTTTCTATGTTGGTTTTTGTTTTTGTGAGTATTTTCAAAGTAGTTATTTTTAATAATTATTAGGTCTCTTAATTCTATTATTTGTAAGATTTCCATTTCTTTAAGGATTTCTTCAGTTTTTTTCTGTTTGTCTCCAAATAAAACTTTGACAATCTTATTTTGAATTTTTTGTAGTTTATCAATTATGTAACCGGTTGTGAAACTGTAGGTTTCAATTGCGTATCTTAGTTTGCTATCAATCCAGGCATCATACAATATTTTTTATTTTTAAAATCAAGTATGTTGTTTATTTGATACAGTTTGGCTAAAACTAGCCTTAACTTTGTTATGGTGTTTTAATGTTTTTTGAAATTCCAGTGATTATCAATTGTAATTCCTAAATATTTTGTCTCTTCTTTTATTACCAGTGTTGTACACGTTTTATTGCAATATTTATAATCAGTTCTATTTCTGGTGTTAATATATTTACAGTTTTCACCACGTACGAAAATCTCAAATTTTGATTTAAGCTTCATTTTGGGTACAGTAATTATCATTGTTATTGTTTTGTCCTCACTAATGTATAATTCGTTTTCAATGAACCAGCAGTTTATTATATAAAAATCCTTCTGTAAATTATATTTCATATCTTCTTCAGTATTGTTTATGGATAATTGAATCATATCATCTGTAAACAGATAAAAAAAAATGTATTTTCAATTAGCTCGTGGATATCATTTGTATATATTAAAAATAACAAATGTCCTAATACAGAGCCCTGTGGAACTCCATATTTTATTTCATTTAGTTCACTGAAAGCATCATTTATTTTTACAGTTGATTTTCGATATGTTAAGTACTTTTTAAAATATGTAGCATTTTCCCTCTAATTCCAATTTGGTTACATTTTGAAATTAAAATATTTATATCGAAAGAATCAAATGCTTTTTGAAGATCAATTAATATTGCTCCGACATAATTTCCATTGTTTGACGCTTGTGTAATTTTTTCATTAACTCAGTAAGTCGCTAGTTCCTTTGCGTTGAGTATATCCATATTGATGTATTGTCAATAATTTAAATTTTTCACAAAAATTTCTTATTTTATTTGCAAAAAATTTCTCGACAATTTTATCAATAACAGATAGAAGAGAGATTGGTCGATAATTATTATAATCAGTATGTATTCCTTTTCTATAAATAGGGCGTAAGATTTGGATTTTTAATTGTTCTGGCCATTTTTCTTCGTCTATCAATTTGTTAATTAACAACCGTATTGCAACTGCAAAATTTTCATGATTTTCTTTAATATGCACTGTTTTAATGTTGTCAAATCCAGTTGAATTTGTCTTTTTTAGTTCTTTTATTATTTGTTTTATTTCTGTGTCTGTCTCATAGTCAATAAACATTGTATATTGATTTTTTTTATTTCTTTTTTTTTATCAAGGTATTTTTTACTATACAGTTTTCTTTCTAAGAAATACTGTGTTCTATTTTTACTAGTTTCTTTAGGTTTTGGTTCCTGCTGACCAAAGTTTAGATTGAACTTCTTACAGGTAACCTTCAGTTTCTCCTTTACAGTTTTTTTTTAATTGTTGGTCAATGTTTGGTTTTGTGTGATATTCACCTGTAAGTTGCTTAACAGTCTCCCACATTGTTTTATTATCCTTTTTGTTATTTTCCAAAACGTTTTTATAATAGTTTTGCTTTTCCTCAATTATTTTTTTTTCAACTGTTTTTTTCAATCTTTTGTATTTGTCAGATTCTTCTTTATTTACAGTATCACTTACTTTTAGCATTCTCCAAAGTTTATTTTTCTTTTCAATCAATCCAATTGTTTCATTTGTGATCCGTTTTTTCCTTCCATTACTTTTACTAAGGTTTGTTTTAATTTTTCTTACTTTTATATTCTTTGAATAAATTAAATTGATTGTATCAACAATTTCTTTGTATACATGGTTTTCAGTTTTACATGTATTCAATATATTCCAGTCAATTTTATTTAACTCATCGTTTATTTTTTGATCGTTGTAATGTATTTGTTGATTAAAATCCACATCCTTTAAGTTACTTTTTTCTTTTTGATGTATTTTCTTATTTGCAGTGTTTGTGCTTTTTTATTTACTCTGCATGCAGTGAAATAGTGATCCGCGATTTTTATTTCAACCGTTGCACAATTCCCAGTATTATGCAGACTTTTAAATAATATTTGATCAATACATGATTTTTGTATGTAGTAATCATTATTCTTCTTCCTTTTGTTAATTCAACACGTGTCGGAGAGTCAATTAAGGTTTCAAATCCTAGTTCTGCCATGCAGTTTTGGTACTTATCAATTATATTTTTTTCAAATTTATCTTTATTTGTGTCTTCCGTCTGCAATATATCAATGTTTACATCTCCAATCAAGATACATGTTCTATTTTTTTTCATTTTTGTATTAAATAAACTCTTTAAATCTGCAATAAAATTAAGTTTATTGCTATCAGGTTTTCTGTAAATTACACATATTTCAAAGATTTGATTTGTGGAGATAAAATTTATTACTATTGCATTGTTTGCCCCAATTAAAGTTTCTTGTGATTTTAATTTGTCAATATTTTTACTTTGATCTTTAAAGATCATTATTCCTCCTCCGTGGTTTGTGTTTTCTCTTGTAATAGTTTTTTTGTAAAATTTTTAATGTTATGTAGATCAATTTCCTCTTTTTTAATATTAATTTCTGTTATGATAATTAAATCCCTAAAAAGTACATCATTGTTTGCTATTAAAATAAATTTGTCCCAGTTATTTCTTAGACTTCTAATATTTAAATGCAAGATTTGCAATTCTTGACCAGTATTTTGATATTTCCTTTCTTCTTTCCAATATTCATGAAAGTTTTCAAAAATCTTATTTATGATTTTTTTTTAAACTTTGTTTAGTGCATTTGATTAACAACAAGTTCATTTCATGGGTCGTTTGTTGCTTGCACAGTTTCACTTGTACTCTCGTCGTTCTTCTGGATTAGTGTTTCTAGATCATGCTCACTTTTAAGGACATATACAAGTTTTTCATTTTCATTCTACCTTACGTTGATTTTCCCTCACGGAACCAGATAAATCTGTATCTGTTCTTTAGTGATTGCTTGGCCTTCCACAAAAGACTTTTATAGAAGGTGGTTAGGTGCTCATTGATAAAAATGCGATTATCACTTCCATCACCATAAGCCTCTTCGTTCGTAAAACGCTGCTTATATTTTTTCTTTAGCCAGATGTCTCTGTATTCACGACACTTAAACTGAATGATGATATTTTCAGAAAGGTTTTTGTTTTTGGTCGGGATCCTATGCACTTTATCAACATGCCAATCTCTGAATTCTTCGATCTGTAAAATGTCAACTAGACCGTGTATGGTGTCAACTATGTTTTCGTTTTTCACATTATCTACACAAGTAGATTTCCAGATTTTTGTTTCTTGCATATTGTTCGGCTTCTTGTTGTGTTTGCTTGATTTCATGAAGTGATGACTTTAGGTTTTTAATTTCTTCATTGTCAGCAGTTTTTATGCTCTTCAGTTGTTCTTCGATACAATCCATGCGCTTAATAAGTTTCTTGTCCTCTTTTTTGAGTTCAAGATTTTCTTTTCTCATTCCTTCATAACTTATATTAATGAAGTTCATGCTTTCTATTATTTTCTCATTGTTAAATTTGATTTCCTGTAACGTTTTCTCAATTCTGGCAATTGCCTTGACTCGCTCATTATCATTTGATGCTCTCGATTCTTCAATTTTATCTTGATGTTAGTTTTTTTCTGCACTTGTTTGATTTTTCCCGTTATTTTCCACGTTCATGTCTTCAGTTTCGGTTTCGCTTTCTTCGTGCACGCTATGGTCATCCGTTATTTCGGCAGTATTTTTTCCTGTTTGTGTGTCTCGTTCCTTCTCCTGTTTACCTGAGTTTGTATTTACTCGCACTGCTTTACATCTTCGACACTTCCATGTGCCTATTTTTTCCCATGGCTTTGATGGTCGTTACCGCGAGTCCTGTACAGTTATGATGGTATCGTCCATTGCAGGCCGTACATGTGAGAAAATCTCCCTCGTTTATCTTAATTACTTCTTCACAATTCTGGCATCTAAACGCCAGCATTTTTTTTTTTTTACGTGGTTCACTTTGTTTCGTTACGAAAGCACTAGCTTCTTAGCACGGAGTGATGTCCTCATTTGTTATTTCCTCAGCATGTAGTTGTGACGTCATTTGCCATCTTGTCAATTCGCGCTGCTGGATTTTTGTCCATCAACTCAAAATTTCAAACGTACAATCCTCCTCAATTACACTCACTAACTGGTCAATCTCGGTTTCAAAAAACTCACCCAGATGTCCGATAACAGTCCTGCTAAAGCATAATTTCGCCGCAATTCAGCAAATCGTATTTTGAAGGCAAAATCTTGGAGCCAAGAAATCGGCCTCGCCCATTCTGCTAGCCTTAAAGTAGCTAGTAATAATAATAATAATAACAATAATTTTTATTGCAGGAAACATGCTCGAAGTTCTGCAGAACTTGTGAGAGCAGCAATAAATACATACAACATACAATTCAATAATTATACATACTGAGTTACTATATTAATATTTTGTATCAATAACATCACTAACATCTTCACTAATATCTCAATACATCTCATAAAAAAATAACAACAAAAAACATGTATTTGCAGTATTATAACAATGATATTTAACCTTGGACAATAACAGTTTTCATAAATAACAATATAGAAAATTTACAATATTCAATATTTACACACGAAAGGAAAACTTTTTTTTTTTTGCTACGCACTATCTTCTTCTAATAAAAAATTTTTAACTTCTTTTTAGCATCCATTTTTGTTTGAAAACACAATAATTCTTGTGGCAATTTATTAAAAGTATAAGGTATGTAATACCCTTTATTTCTTAATCCATATTTGTTGTACCATTTCGGTATTGAAAATCTT
>JAHWFP010171111.1:3628-23310 GCA_023313725.1 Lithobius niger
AGGAGGGGGCAGGAGTGTGGGATTGGGGGTTAAAGTAATTGCGGGGGAGAGGGCATATGTGGAAGCCTTTCACATGTTCGGTCTTCGGTTTGATAAATTTAAAACCAAAGACCAAAGACCTGGAGGGAGGCGGGGGGGGGGGAGTGCGCAGACGTTTATCTATTATACTAGTTGTGCCCGCAGCATGCACACAGGCACAATAGTATAATAGATAAACGTCTAACTGGACAATAATATAGCTTCTGTTTATGATGTTATTTGTAGGTTGCAGCTTCAGCAAGCGTGGCAGCGCGAGTGAGGATGGACATTAGACGACTTTCCATTATATGAATTTCGTGTTAGACTACTTTCCGTTATACTGTATACGTTCTTCCAATTATGCCATTTTCCAGTTAGACTATTAAATCCTCCCTTGCCCCTCAGGTTGTAGGGAACGTTATGACGAAATTTTGAAACATAAATGCAATAAAATTAGATGAAAGGGGAGAAAGAACTTTTACCGACAATGTTAGTGTATTTGAAGGCAAAACCAAATTTCGCTACATTGCTTATTTGCCTTCGCTTCTAATCTCTCATCCCTCCCTTTCCCCAAAATAAATTCCTTTTCTTTCGTCATTCAGAAAAATGTATGAAGAAACCGCACGAACAAAACATCGAGATATTCCAGCTAAAAACTGAGAAAGAAAAATTTAAGGACGACTTTTTTTTTAATTAAGCTAGATTCCGTATTCTTGTTTATTTATTTATTGTGGTCTTACTGATACAGCACACACTTTATTCCCCAATCCCCCCCACCCGCCGATAAAAAAATAGTTTTAGTATTTTTCTTTTTCCCACACTAGAAGAACCCTTACATAAATGGCCATAAACGAACACCCAGCGTTGCAGTTTCACTGCAGTTGCATTTATTTCGAAAAAGTAGGGGCGGAGCAATTCTCCCCAAAAATCCTTGATTTGTCATTTATTTCCAAGGGGAGCAATTCCCTACTTCCTTGAAAGTAGTTTCAAGAAAGTTTGAAAATTCATCGGTGTTTTGAAGCGTTGGTGCATCGTTGGGTTAGTCGGAGGCGCGCACGTACGACCGTCGGCTCCTTGACTCAACGAGATCCTTTGTTCTCAACTCTTGCACACTGAAAGATACTACCGATTTTGACTTTTTGAAACCCTAACTAAGCCAACAACTGATTAATTAATACTGGTCAACAGCGTATAAGATACCACCTTGTTGAAATTGTTTTATTTTTTATATTAGTAATTTTACCGTTTGATTATTTTGGTGTAGGCCTCGCCTACAGCATTGGACTTAGAATTTTTTTGGCTATTTGTTGAAACTTTTTTGGTATTTTAAATTTTCTTATGGTCGATCTCATTGGTTCAGTCCCAATTTGCAACGGGACAGAGAGTCGTTTAGACTTAGAGGAATTTTTCCTTATAATTGAGTCGGTTTCTAGTACTCTTGGTTGGCCTGGGAAGGGTACTTGTGCCCTTTGTAGGTGTAAACTAGGTGCTGCTGCTGTATCGTACGTTTTCCAATCGAATCATTTGAAACGAACCACTAATTTTCAGTTATTAAAGCAGGCTTTGAGACAGCGTTTTAGGGCTACAGTCTATGCGTTCAGTGCTACAGTCACATTTGCACGAATTTATTCCGTTGTATTACGGTATAGGAGGAAAGAGAGAGTTTGATTTGTTTGTGGGATTGTTTGAGAGAGCAGCCGATTTGGAAAGGTGGTCCGAGACTCAAAAGTGGTTTGCGTGCCGTACAAAGCTGCCACAGTAGGCCTATATGCAGCTGAATATCGTATGCTAATATCTGCATTACATTGGTACTTTGTTGCCAGCACACGTTGAACAGCGCCATTGTTTTGAGTCATTATTGGACCCTTCCACGAATTTGGTTTGAATTATTTTTTTTAGTTCCCCCTCCCCCAATTTGATTTCGTAATACTCAGTGTTTTGGTCACATCCAAGTTTGTTGCAAGTGCTTAACGGTGTTGACCGTTATCACCGTTGGTTTCGTTTGTTGTTTCTATTGTTGTTTAGTATACCATCGTTGAGCTGTAATAATGGCAGAGCCGCGCCAGGTTTAGCCGGATGGCTAGCTTTAATACCTAATTATTCCGGAGATGAGACTCGAGTCGGAATTCAGGAACTTTTTGACGCTGTTGATAACATCGCAACATTAGCTGCATGGTCGGAGGAGATCCAACTTGCGGAGATGAAGCGGCTAGATTTCTACGTGACAGTGAATCAACAAGGGCGTTGGTAACCCTAAATGTTTTTAAGGCCGTGCTAGTGAGTCATTTAAGCCAGATAGACCCACAGGAGTGAAATTAGCCCAATTTATGGAAATGAGTCAGAGAGAAAAGGAAAGCGCCAGACAGTATGCAATAAGAGTCGAAAAAATAGGACGAGAAATTGTTGGCCTTGATAAAAACGCTCAAGATAGCTTTATCCTTGCACAGTACACAAAGAGCTTAAAGGCCACAATTGAGACACCCGGTCATATCAAAAAATCCACAAACTTTAAGAGAAGCAGTGCTGAATGCGTGCCTCGAAGAAGACGCATTGGAAATAATGGCCGACCGTCCTAGAAATGCTGCGGTAAGAAGAGTGATAATGGAAGATCAAGATGAAGAGAGTCAAAGTTCTGATGTTGAAATGGGAGGCGATTCACTTGCCAAAATAATTTTGGAACGCCAAAACAAACTACAGCATAAAAATGAAAAGGTTAAGATCATAAAAGAAAGGCTCCAGATTATTCTAAGCAGTGGGAGCAGGTTATGCAAAAGTTAGCAGCGTTAAGTACGCCTCCGGATTCCTCCCCGCCCCCCACAGTTCCTTCTAACCCAGAGGTTGCTCCGTCTTCCTCTTCTCTTGATTCCACCAGTAAAATGTTAGAAAAACTTAAAAAAAAGGTTGGACCGAATTGAAGATGATGTGAGAGCTGGTTTTGTTCAGAGAGAGCGCCGTAGGGAGCTAGGCCCATCACCAAGAAGGTATGGTGACCAACAGCCTGTGTGTAGAAGAGGTGGAGAGTACAGGGAACAGCCATTGTCCAGGCGATCGTATGGTCCGTGTTTTGTGTGTTCCAGGGAAGGTCACGTGGTGGCTGAGTTCGCCCACAGAGTAAAATTCTACCCCCCTCCTGATAATAGACATAATTTCGTACGATGCCTCAACACTAGTGTGACAGAAGGCCAAAACGGGCAGGCATGGGAACAACCAGCAGCATTAGATAGAAAGTATTGGGTGCCAGTTGAAAGACCACAGCAGTATGTCCAGGAAAGTTATGGGTTCGAACCCGAGTCATGTGAGAACGAATGTGATAGAGCTGATCCTTTAAACTACCAAGGCACCGTGTGAAAATGGTGGCGCACACGGGAAGCCCTAAGGACAGCCAACCTAAACCAGTGAGTATAGAGCAAGCGAATTCCAGTGCAGGTGAGAAAGAGTTAATTCCTGCCAGTAAAATGCAATTTGTTATGGGAAGTATTTATGGCATTAGAGTGAGATTTTTAATTGATACAGGTGCAAGTTTAAATATTCTGAGTAGGCCTATGCTGTCGAAATTACAACAAATCCCTGGTGTCAGTATTTTTAAAGAACTGACTGACATACGAGCTAAGAATGTATCAAAAGATGCTTATCGGAATTCGAGTGACGGAAATGCTATCAGATGTAAAGATCGTAGTCCCTCCCTATGACGACCAAGACGATGAAGTTTTAAGCTCCGTTTGCACTGGAGATTCTTGGGAAAATGATATTTGCTTGCAATATATGTTTGACACTGATAAGTTTGAAAGAGCACCAGTGAGTCAGAAGAGATTCGATCGCACGTTCTCTTGCACAGGAGAGTAGGCCTAAATCTGCGGCTGGAAGAGCTTTGCTTCCTCGTGAGTTACAAAAGGAAAGAGCTTGTTTTAAATCCGAAGCTGTAAATACAGGTGATGCAAAACAACATCAGTATGAAGGTGTGGCTATGCATAGTAAAGTGAAAGACAGTCGGATGGGCCGACCTGAGTCCGTGACAGATGCTGTGAATGAATTTGGGAAAGGGTTAGGTCAGTTATTATCTGATTACATGGGTTTTGGTCATGACACAAGACTGAAAACGATCTACGTGTTGCTCAGGGCTTTGTAAAGGTGAAGTAGCTGTATCTAATGCCTAAAAGCTAAGTAGTTCGAAATTGTTTTTGTCTGCGGAAAAAGAAAAAAGGTATTTGCATAAATTGCAGTTGTAATGAACTGGAATTAATGGGTCTGGTTTGATTTTGTCCGAGAAAAAAATCAACCAGTATCTGGTTTTAATATTGCTTAGAGGTGGGATGGAAAGACTGAGGTCACCCCCCCCCCCCCACCCTCGGGTAACGTCACAAAATTGTCGAATTGCATGCTATTAGAGTTAGACGTAGAATTAGCTAACACGTCTAATGCAGGAAAGCAAATGGGTAGCTTTTGTTCCAGCATTAAAAGCAGCCATTGTGCGCCGCAGTAAAGCCGAACCAACGGCTCTGTAGTGAGTGAAAAGGTTGTTTGAACAACCATGGTGGTGTTACCTTGGTGACAACCAAAATAAGATCTTTAATTAAATTTTAAATAATCAGTACATGTAGTGATAGTAGAATAGGTATCAATTAGTCTTGGAATAAATTAACCATGTAAGTTTGTTTAAATGTTAAGTGAAACATCATTGTGTTGGTGCAACATTTTGGCATAAGTTTAGGTTAGACAAGATTTTAAAATAGCACTTTGGATTGTAGGGTACCACTCAAGAAGGTATAGTACCGTTTGGGTGGTAGGGTAAGAAATTAGGTGTAGGAGGTGATTCAGTAAAAAAAAAAAAAAGTGTAATAAAATGCAGTTGAAGGAATCACTTGTTTATGCTTCCCTCCACCAATTTTGGTGTGGTTTTTTTTTGCGTAATAATGTGAAAGGTATTTTTGAAATAAAATCATTGGTTTCTCCTCTTTGTAAATAAGTGGAATGATTTTCACATCTCTTGCCGCACATGCCTTATTTAAACGAATAGCTTTATCTTCAACGCATGCTTCGATAGATTGATACTTTTTCGAAAATGCATGAAACGGAACATGTAGAGAACCTCTAATACGGTTAGATGAGCTTGGATAGCTCTTGACGTGGTTTCCTTGCAATATTTTTTGTACTGTCTGGTAACTATACAATTCTACCTCCACCAAACTGTTGTCAATACCACTGTTTTCAATATAGAATCCTACTGCATGAACTGCCATTAAGATGTATAGCTCTCCTGGCCGTAATAGAACATCTTGCAAATTGCATCTACAATTGCTTTGCTGGTGTATATAAGCCAATGACTGTTTTGCCATTACCTATAACATGATACGCGATTCCTTGTGAATGTTTAAAAGTCGTTAGTAAAGTGGGTCAAGGGTCAATTTATAATGATCCGCAGGTCAACAGCTAGTTGTTAAATTTGGAGAAAACTTAAAATTTCGACCTTCTATTTATATATGTATTAAGGTCAAATATAATTATAGGTCTGTGGACCGACACAATTCGTTTGATACCAAACATGACAGGATACCATACAAATTTAATAATTTAGTCAAATTCGAGGAAATATTTGTAATTTTTTTACCTTTATTTGGGTCGAATGTCAAATGTACTTTATTAATAATCTGTGGACCAACACCTTTCATTTAATACCAAACATGATAGGACTATGTAGCAAAATTAGTGAACCCCTATTTTAAGGAGGGGTATATAATTGGGGGCCCCCTCCCCTGCTTAAAATGCGGAGTTGACACCAAAGATTTTTTGAAAGCCTGTGACCATACTAACACTTTGTCGTAGGTGGCATGTTTCTCCCTCGAAAATTGCACGGAATCAAATTTTTGACCACTCGGCCCTGGACTTTTCTGACGAAAAACTGTTCAAAAGCAGGTAGAAACCCCATGCAAAACCGTCTTGCTGGAAGAAGAAAGCACGTTTAGTCAGATTATGAAAATCTTCCATCAGAGCATGGTCAGCCAACTCTGGCCTTTCAGAAATGAGCTTCCTTATCGCAGAAAACGCAATATACCGAAAGAGTTGACCCGAAGAGCATTCCAAAGAATCGCTTCATCCTCTTTATAATAAGCAGAGGGAACAGAAATTGAACTTTGCATTTTCAACGTTGAATTGGCCTCCATCGGTTGGGCTGTTCTGCTGACTCGAAGGTCTTGTAGCGCTTCTTACCCGGAGTACCTTTACCGGTCGAGCAGAAAAAAATTCCGTAGCTTAGGATCATGAGGAGGCTTGGAAGCAGACACTGGCTTGTCAGCTTTCCGAGTGAGGCTTTCGTGATATAAGTTGCCGAAAAGCCACCTCCAATTGCGGGATGTGAACAGGAGCCGCCGATGCTCCCCCAGAATTCAGGAGTGGTTCAATTGGGTCATCCGGGTCCACCTCTGGCAGAATAAACTGCCATGCAGTATTTAGAGTCTTTGAGGTTGCGAAACAAAGCGGCAGAAAATTCTTCCCAAGCCACAAAATCTGGGCCATCGTCAAAAATCCTCGAGTAAGTTGTCTTGCCTTCCAAACGACCTCGAATCAAAGTCAACTTTCCAAGATTTCCTAGGCCTTTCTGAAAAACCCTCGCTGTGCAAAGAACGCTTAAGCAAACGATGAGGGCTGCCATACAAATCTTCATAACGCGAACTGTGTGAAGCACCAAGAACGACAATGTATCGGCCTCTCGACACACAATCATGACAGCCGTCCACAGGCGGCGAAGTGGCACCAGAATGCGGCGAAGCACTGACGAAATGAAACAGCCCGCGGCGAAGTTGTTCTCTTTTCCACCAAGGAATACTGACTTGGCAAAACGGACTTCGACGTCTTGCCTCCCGGCACGCCTGACAACGTTTTCCCTTCGCCCGGGACTTTATGGTGTTGGACTCGTCCCGGGTGTGGGTCTAGTTTTTTCCTACGAGATTTAGTAGCTGAACCCCTTTTTTCGGTGTTTCCTCCACCACGTGGTTTTTTTTCTTTGTGTTAACTCCAGACTTTATTTGCCTCGGCAATTTTGAAGTTTGAGTTGCTCTTTTGTTTGAGAGTTAGCAGCCACTTCGCCCTGCACTGTAATCTTCAGTCCGATCGTGTCCGCTTGCAGCAGCGCTGCCACAGACCCAGTTATCAAAAACTACTTCGCCGCTTTTACTTACATTACTGCAGCTCTGAACAGCTGACAAAACTTTTCTCAACCACGTCCGTCAAAGCAGCGTCGACATTGGCCAAAAACTTGCTTCTGCACTGGCACTGACGACGACAAAGTGGTGATCGCGAAGGGCTTCCGCCTTTTGGTGCCCCTCCATCGCGGTCATGATCGCTAACATTTTCCCTTCGAGAACGGCAAAACCTTCGGCATTTAATTCATCACGAACAAGATCCATTCTAATGTTCATGTTTATCTTATTTGCATCGCACACTGTTCACAATAATTTCCAAATTACTAGGATCGATAGGAGATTAACGACAGTCGGGGAAACGAAAGCACTTCCCGGGTCAACCGCATTTGGCTTATCATTAGGCTTAACACCAGAATGCTTCGCGATCGTTTCTTCCGACAAGAACACCACTGGTGCACTAAAATCTGTACTTAAAGATTCAAGTCTTCGATCGAGAGGAGTTTTAGAGCTAGACGAAGAAGAAACAGATGTAGCCAACTTTGCTTTCAAGCTGCCGACGCTTCTGCACCGACTTGTGCCAAGTATGCAAAATTTTACAGTTTTTTCGTCATGGAGTTCAAATTCCGCAAACAGATTTGGTGAAATTACACGGCCTACGCGCAGGATGTTCACCACGGGATGTTTTCTGGCAAGTACCCGATTCCACCAACGAACGTAGATTCCCAGTGTACAGTCTTAGTTCGAGGCGAAGTGGCGAACCATGAGAAAAGCAACACGCATGTTCCTATGCATGCGACTGGTATGAATACTCGAAACGAAGTGATTTAACCCTAGAACGACCGACGGGGGTCTCGCGGGACCCCCACAAATAGTATTTCGCGAAATTTTATCAGAAATTTTTTTTAAGAGCCAATCTTTTTGGGCATTGTTTTATAGCATATTTTGAACTTTCCAGAGACTTTCGGCCTGATCGAGGGTTTTTTCCGAAATATAGGCTTTGCAGAACTTTGCCGTAGGATGGTTTTTAATGTACGAAAGTAAACCCGAAAGTAAACCGCAGCCCTCTTGTTTGACAAAAAAATATTTTTATAAAACAAAGTTTGATTTTCATACGTGATATTCATTATTTCTACATACTTTTGTTCTGATAACTTTTGATTTGTGAAGTTTTGCCCATATACAGTTTGACACAATAAACATAAGCAATAGCTTTCTTTATAAAACCTGGTTTTCTTAAAAAAAAAAAAAATCATGTCACTTGATAATTAGCCCCTTTAAAGTGTGTTCAAATAAAAATTATGAAACCGAAGTTTTGACTATTTTTTACAGCTTATTAGGTGGGGAAATGGAGGGAGGATGACGAGTCTCCAAAAGTTTAACTTAAAGATCATTTACAGCCCATGTAAGAATAACAGCTGATTATCTTTCACGAAATCCTGCACACAGCTAGTTGTGGCCGACCCAGTTTCAAATTTATCTTTTTTAGGGAAGCTTAAAGTAAAGCTGTAGTGCTAAAAGGGGTGTGGGAATTTATTAAAGCTAAGAAATTTCCAGAGGGAAAATTGGGTAAGAAAATGAGGCTTGCTGCTGCCGCGAAGTCTAGTTCAAGACGGCGTGGTTGGAAGATAAATGTGATTTCAGTCCTTGAGGAAGAACAAATTATGTTAAACCATACCGCTTCCAAGAAATGACATGGTACGGGATACACAAACAGGTTGGCGCAAGCGCCAAAGGGTCTAATGAGAACAGCTAATCTTATTTTGCAGAGCCGTTTCAAACTAGCTCCGTTTTGGCTTATTGTAGTGGATAACCTTACTAAATGGCCTGAAATTTTTCTAAGAAATGCTGCAGCACCAGTTATAGCGTAAAGGATAGGTATTTAAGATTCGGTTTGCCTTGAATTTTGATTTTAGATAATGCTAAAAATCTTAAATGGTTAATCCTAGGAATAAAAGTTGTCATTTTACTCACCACAGGGAAACAAAACTCGTGGGAACAGAAATCAAGGTTTGTGAAGCGTTAGCACCGGTGCACATGTGCGTTTTATTATAGCGCATTGACGCTTCAGTTCCCTTACCTCATGTAAAAAAAGTTTGAAACCAATGAGACGAATCTGCTTTTTTTGCCTACCTCGTGAACAAAATATATTTTAAAACTAAGGCGACAAATTTTGGTACATTGATGTACTTAAGACATACCAGGGGAAAATATCCGAATTTTTTAGATAAACTGCAAAGGATGTACAAGTTCTTCAATTTACTTCCCAATGAGTCTTCAATAATTTCTGCAGCAACATTTCATATTTCAGGATAGTTCTTTACCCCCAATAAACAATTCCTCGTCTATTTCTTCAAAATTGGACACCATTTTCAGTAACCGGTAGACGTGTGCACTACTCAAGTATACTATAGAGAATGATTTTTTTTTTAATGCTGCAGTACCACAGCATTACTAATAATGTACCAGTACTAATGTCGAAAATTCGCCCCAAGTTTTGGAAACTTGAACTATTTTGGTTGTGCGCTTTCGACTGGATCTAGATTTAAAGGAAACTTCTGATAAGCGGAAAAAGCATTTGAAAACAAAATGACAGTATAACCTCTTCATGAGAACTGAAGAATTTCCGCTTAGAAACGTATTTAGGACAATTTTTTTGACATATATACGTTACTACTGCTTAAAGGTTATGCCTACTGTTACTAGTTTTACCATAGCCAGTTGAGGTGGCCTGCATTACAAATATTGAATATAAAGATATAAAAATTGCCTTTATTACACTATACAAATGTTGCAATGCTCTGTACAAATTTTAGGATTACTAACCGCAATTGTAATAAATGGTTATCAAATGTAAATATACAAATAAAATACAGAAAGAAATAAAGAAAGTTGAGAAAATAGTTGAAGATGAAAACACAGGTTTATCTAATTAAAAGGAATATCCTCCTTGTGGAGAGTCAACCGACGACAGCTGGAAACCTCCATTTGTTACTTCTGGGGCAATCTGCTCGTCTTCACCCTACAAAAGAAAAATTTGCTAAAAACGAGCTGCAGACTTTTTCCATTAAATGAAGTTTTTAATGCTAGTAAATACGGCATACTATGGAATTTGATAAATACACACAAATACTAACCTGCAGAGTATTAAAACAATTTTAAAACTTCAGCCACTAGAAAGTTGGTTCTCAGGCCTTTTTCTCAAGAACCCACACAAGTGGAATTTTTTTTTGACTTTCCACAAGGAGGATACCAACCAATTAATGAAAGTTTGGGCAAAATAAACTGCCTCGTAAATCTGCTTGCTTGTCCATACACTTAACTAGGGCAATTTTATATTCCATTTTTCACTATGGCCATTTTTGTTAGTTTATGCTATTTGCCACAGATTTTATTTCCCATTAAAAAATATAGACGGGGACCTCTTGAGAACCAACTTTTTTTTTGTGGTAACAGGCATTTTCATGTGGACTTGTTTGGCGAGTTCAGCCTTATTGAATATTGAACCACGTCAAGTTGTACGTTTTGATGCCTATACTGATATTCACAGATTTAGGGTTTTTTAGATTCCATACTAGTTACCTCTCCCTTTCAAAAAATATTTGAATATAAATCTGGTTCACATTTGGGCCAATGACTTCAGCATACACAACAGAATCACTTTCTGCCATTTTAGTTAAGATTTACGGTAACCATTTCCCTCACTGTAGGGATCTATGCATTTTAAGTATAATGCAGTGGATTTTTTTTAATCAGTTAGCTGGTCAAACATGGCATCTTCAGCAGTTTGTTTTGCTTCTGCCACTATCTTCTGACTTCTATTGTCCAGCATCAATCAATATGATCACCACTTTGAAAATGCAGTTCAAATGTGCGCTAGTCCAAACCCCCACCCACCACACATGAAAGCCATTCACGTTTTCCTTTCCCTCCTGCTAAAGGTGGTTAGCCCAAATGCATGGATTGGCTGAAACAAGCTCAATCCATGTAGGGAGAAGCAGAGGAATAAAGTACTACTGGGATTAGCTTTGTGACATCCAAGTTCATTGGAGACAAGCTATAGCACTAAAAATAAAACCTAGGGATGGTTGTAAATGTTCGTAATGTTCAGAAATTCTTAAGCAGTGATTTGTTGCCAATAGTAAATAATTAAGATTTGCTCCTTATAAATGGAAATTGGAGTAACAAGTTTAAATGAAGTTGGCTGTATTACTGAATGAACACCAATGACATGTAAAAGCTTACCTCTGAAAAGAACTTTTCCACAAGCTCTAAAGCAGCCTGGTAAATCGAATCATTTTCATGCTGCTGCAGCGATTCGATCTTGTCAAGACCATTACACTCTTCAATCATCAAGCACACTCGTTCAGTCTCCCCAATTTTCTCTGCAGTCTAAAGCAGAAATTAACACATTTTAGCATTTGGGAGATGCAATTCAAAGTTCACACTTCCACTAATAAATGAATTATAAACTCTGTCCACTTGGTGGAATAATGCAGCATCCATCTTCAGAATTCCAGGCAAAAAATTAATACTAAAAGGTTTACAATGCTTCAGGTTGTGTAAGAATATGAATTAGAACTTGCCGCATTTTCTGTTGGACCACTGGATCTTTACCAAGATAAAAATCAGTGGTCCAATGGAAAATGCGGTAAGTTGCGAAAGTAGAGAGTTTCCTAGTTTCATATAGGCCTAATTTGAAGCACGCAAGCTTTACCTTTGGAACAATCACCACAGCCAGGAGTTTTTAATAGCTCCTTATTCAGGGTTCAATTTTTTAATTTTAAATTTCCGACATTTCCAGGTGCATCCAATGGTTTAATATTTGTACGAAAATAGTCAACAACCCAGAAAAGAGTTATTTTAGACATAGTCCAGACAGGACTAAACATTCACAGATGTTGGTACTAGCTTAAGATTTGGTTTATTGAAGTTTTATCTAAAATACAAGAACATTAAAGAACAATGCCACGAATTTTCAAATTTCCGTCTTTTCAAAAAATTTGAGATTTTGGCGCAGTTTACATTTCCCGAGATTTACAGGTTCTCCAGGTTGTCTGTTACAGCAAGGTAGCATTGCAACTCCAGGCTAACAATCACTTCACGAGTGGTTATCTGGAAGGTGCACCTTTGCCAGTAAAACTACTTTCATCTTCTAGTGCAACCAAGTCAAGTTTAAATATTACAATATTAAAGTTTGTCGGAAGGAATTTTATTTGGCTTTCATGATTTTGCAAATGCAAATTATAAGGCAATGCAAAGTAACAATGGTTCTACAGTTCTCCCACAGCCATTTTGTAAGAAAAACATTCATGCGGCATTAGTGACGGTCAACATAGGTTAATAGGTTAATGTAGAGTCAAAATTGGCATATCACTTCACCCAAAAAATAGCTTTTTAAATGCTGTGTTGAAGCAATCTGCTACAATATCTTTGGTGCAATGAGAAAAAAGCTTTAACCACTATTTGGATGGATTGTTTCGGAAGACAAACTTATTGTTACGTGTTTTAGTTTCGAAAACTACAAAAACATTAATTTAGGATGGTGTTAAGTATCAGCACAAACTAAATGTGGGACAAAAAATACGGGATTGGAAAATTTTACACTGGATTTAAGTGAAAGTCAGCCATTTGAAAACTTCAAACATTTTTGGTAGTCACATGTTCGTCCAATAAAGGGGCTTTTTACTACAAATCGTCAGTTTAACTTTCTGTGCCCGAGAACATTTTTTTTTTTACTTTGCATGGCCTAACGTAGATTTAAAAAAAAAATCACAATTGTCAATTACATTTGCTGGGATCTAGTGCAATCTGCCAATATCCATGGTGAAGCAATAAGCAGGGTGTCCAAAAAAGTCCCAGTCCCCCCTCAACTTTTGAAGGGGTTGAATAAAGACAGTGAAACCTTGGCAATGAAGTTTGGTCAAAGGATCTACCTTTAGTTCCTTCTAGTGTGTCAGGCAGTGACTCGAGAGAGGAGGTAGGGCAAAAACATGTTAAGTAGGTTTCAGGCAAAAACATTTAGCCGGCCTGGCGGCCAGCCGGCAAAATGTTCTTTATTGCCAAAACATTAACCTGATAATTTTAGCATTAGCTGACCTTGTCAAAATTGGTGGCGAGCACTGCCTCAATTGGTGCCCCAGGATGCAAGCAGGCTGTCCCCCAGAAAGTTAAAAACTTTGTACTTTGTTCAGGACAGGTGATGAACCTCAAAGTTGGCTTGCTTCTGCTTTGTTCCGAGTACTTAAGGGGGATGGACTACTGTATTGGCTGCAACGATGGGTCCCAGCCAGTGTAGCCTTTTTTGACCCTCTGCGTGAGGTGAAGGTCAATGGGTTACCTCAAGTTGCTGGAGTGAGGGTCACTTCGGTCAGAAGGCTTTGTAGTGGTTAAAAGGAGATTGCCCTGATGGTTTTAGGTTACATTGGTTATTCGAATCCTGTGTGGTCCCATTGCTGCGGAGATTGTTAGCTTGCGAGTCAGAAGGTTGGTTTCTTCCCTCGTCAGTTTTAAAAGCTAAGTTTGCGTTAAGTTCGAGCTAAGATAGACAAGTTTGATGGAAGTTTTTTGGGTTTAGGGAACTCTTGCGAAAGCTTGTGGTATTTCCACCAGAAAGTTGCACAATGGAATGACCCAGGTGGTTAAATGACTTAGCCATTTGTACTCAACCGAGCAGGCTAGCAGCGTTGCGGTGGTCTTCGAAGTTCGAAGAAAAACTTGGGTTTGAAGTAGAGGCGTTGGATTTTCATGGGAGCCAAATGGGCGACGAGTTGGAAGAGTGAAGGCCGGATTCATGGGGTGAAAGGGAGCCACGGTGCAACAGCTACGATGGGAAGGCGTGAACAGATGAGTGTGGCCTGGAGTGCCGTTGATGACAGGCGGATCGCCGAGGGAGGCTGGCTTTGTGAAGCGATCCCGGGAGGCATCTGGAATGGAGCCATGGTGCGCCAGCTGCGAAGGGAAGACAAGAGTGGGCGACCCAAGCTGGGAACATCCCACGGGTTTTGAAACGGTGATTTCAGTTCTAGGTGAAGGACTTGGGTGGCCGAAAAGCGAGGGGAACTAGGGCATTTCCCGTTTCGTGTGCCAAAAAGGCGAGGTGGACAAGGGCACGGCATGTAGGCGGGGTCCGGCCGAAGGGCTGAAAGGTATGGCTTGGACCCGGGAGACAAAGGTAAGGGAACCACGGTTTGGTTCGAACGATGAGCCGGATGAAAGGTTATGACCAACAGCCGAAAGGCAGGGGTGATACACCAATCTGGACTAACGGAAGGTGGAACGATTTCGGGATGAAAGCAAAGAACCAGCTGGGATGAGCAGTAGCCCTAGACGAAGAGATGTGGACGAATGCCTAAACTGCAAGTCGAGAAGGGGCGACGACCAAGCGGAGTCCTTCAGCCGGTAAACCATGGCGGTCCCGAGGTGGTCGGTTGAGGAAGGGCTGGAGCAAAAGCGACGATCCAAGGACGGGTGAAGGCGTGCCAATGAAGACCCCTTCCAAGGTGAGACTAGAGCCAAAGGCCCAGCCAGGGGTCCGAGGGGATGAGACCAGGCTTGGCGCTTGAATAAAGGACGGAAATGAGGAATGGTCCAGGCGGTCTAGCAGATCGGTAGGGACTCTTGAGGCGCGTTTGTCAAAATGGGTGGATCGCAGCAGAAGAGGGGCCATCCCTCCCATGGTGTCCACAGGCGTGTGAAGGAAGACATCGAAAGTCTGCGTTGAACAGGGAGATGCAGCCGAGGATGGATTTGGAAGGGTCAAAATGCGACATGGTAATGGCCGTTGGCCTGGCGAAGGGATGGGCGAGAAGGGTTGAGCTTGGCTGGGATGGTGACTGCCGAGAGGCGTTGGGTGGGACGCAGGATTATGACACGGCAGGAGCAAGACAGGTGAAGGTCACCGCCAGCTGAAGGAAGCTGGAATGTGGAGCGATCCTGGAAGACTATTCGTTCCATTACAGTACTAATTTATAAACAAATCCGACTTTTAGGATTGGGAACGGGTGGTGTTTATAACGCTATGCTATAGTACGATGCTGGCAGAATTAGGCCTATTCGTTTAAGCTTAATTGCGCTGGAATTTTTATTAATGCTTACAATCTAACATGGAGAATCATGTAGTGGATGACCAAAACGGACTTCAGTTTTTTTTTTTTCACAATTCTCAAGTTAAACTGAATTAGACAATAATTCAGGCCTACAGGCTAAACCAACATAAAGTAAAACCACATAAAATAGGCCATCAACATAAATAGGCTAGTTTTTTGAAAAAAGGGGGATGAAAATCATTTTCATAGCCTGCTATTTCAAAAAATGTAGCCTAGTGTAAACAAATGTTACAAAAAAGTGGGTAACTAAATTTACTTGTATGCTGTGGTCAAACCACAAAATCTGGTTAACTCTTCTAAGGACCAACGGCTGGGATCGGAAGGTAGGACATTTTATTTTTATTAAACCATTTCATTCCTCAGTGCACACTTTATGATGGGCTTAGTATTTAAAACTACATTTTAATTAGTGGGTACTTTCCGGTTTAACCGGTTTTTTCGGTCGGTTACACGAAAACCGTTCAAGTTTTCAGCCAAAAAAGGCAAACAAAATTTCACACCTGCGTATTTACTTTATAAAGAATTTTGACTTTATGTAGCTTTAAAATTTCTACAAGATGGCTTAGGCCTATTTACGACAACGTACGCCAAAAACAAAAAATTTAACACAACATTTGTTATTAATGTTCCATTCATTTTAAAGTACGAGCCAGAAAACCTAGCATGTTTTTTGAGTTTTCAGGTAGCAACGTATTTCGTTTACGTGTTATGACGCCGCTTCCCCTTGCTCGTGCTAGGTATAGACGAGTCCACTTCTCCACGACGCTGGGAGGGCAGATGCTGGCCAGCTTGTGATTAACTGCTTCGTGTACGTGCTGACTATAAGCAGTTTATTTCAAAGAAAGTAAGCAGCTTCGATGGGACAACAAGCCCACGCAGTTATTTGTAAATAAGCTGCCCCCTACCCACTCCGGTTTTCTACTTTCACCGATTTTGAGTGTTTGGATTAGTGGGCCTAAATGATGCCACTTGGCTATTTTGGGCTCGTTCACCGCGGGTGGAATGGTGTTTGAATGGTGCCCGCATTAAACATTTTTTGGATACGGGTTTTATAATCCGTGTAACCGAACGTGGAACGGTTTTTGGTTAACCGTGTAACCGATCCCAGCCCTAGTTGGAATCCTGTTAGTGCAATACTACCAGTTAAGAAAATAATTCTCTGGGCCTACAAGACAGTGTACAGGCCTAAAAAATTGGTGCATTATTTTTTTATTTTGCAAAATTGTTTCAGGTTTTTTTTTTGTAGTTCATGTATTCATATTTGTGTGCAAGTTTTAAAATTTCATCACATAGGCCTACATTTAGCTACAAAACAAAAATGACGACTAAAAGGCAAAAAAAAGAACTTTTACTGACATGCCAAATAGTTATGCAAGCTTCTTGCCAAATTAACATTAGTTTTCCTTTATTTTTACTAATAATTAGCATATTTTTGGCCAAATAGCCACTGGAACTGCACATACTGCTGGAATGTGAATTTATTACTAACCCAGAACGGCTTTTTGTACAGACTTACTTCCCAATGCATGCAAATTAGAGGCCTATAGTTGTTGCCTGTAGTATAAAAAAGTATACATGTACTACAATCCCCTTTTAGGTCCGATCGTTGTCGCAATTCCGCTGCAAAAAAGACCAAATGACGACCTACCGTTCACTCAGTTCTACACCCTATTAAAAAACCTATTGTGTACATCATAGGCTAACCGATTGAATTAGGTATTTTGGAACGTATATTTATGGTTTATTTCGGTTTAATTTAAAATCATCTTTTTATTACCTTAAATCCATGTTATTGTTGGCACTGTCGCCAAAAGCAACGTGAAAATTGCGTTGTTTGCTGAAAACGGCCCCCTGTTCAAAGGATTGTATCTCCGGAACTATGCAATGTGCAGCCGCCATCTTGAGCACGTTCGAGAGGGAATTCCCAATTTTCTAGCCCATGAAAAAATGATGTCACCAACTCCGTCACTGCTCCTCGAATGAAAGTGCAGTTTAAACAACCCTTGTTCAAACTCTTCCCGATCACACGCTATTGCGTGCGCTGATTAGTTAGTTCGTAGCACGTGACCCGTCGGCCGTTCATTCGTGACGTCACGCGAAGCGAGTCAAGGTCATATCCATTGGCGCTAGCAGGAGCGCGTTCGTTTGCGAGCAGCCGGTCAATATGGACGCTTCGGAGAAAATGGTAGTGAGCTTTCAGCGATCGTAAATATTGGGGGAATAAAGCAACTAAACTTTTTACGGTAATAAAACATAAAATAATGATTTCTGAAGTAACAGGCATTGTGACGGACGAATAGAGTGGATGTTATCATTCCGAGTACTGTAAGTTGAAACTTTCGTTAGCGCTGTTTACATAGTCGAACTTCAGGATTTTTTTTAATAAAGTAGGACGATGGTCCCCAATTATATTTCTGTTCAATAATTTACAATATAATTATTACGTCTGCGAATTTTTATACGCCAAGACCAAGTTTTTTTTATTACAATTTATTTTCGTGAGGCATGCAACTTGTTCATGGCATCCATGTTGCGGCCATGGCCTATCTCGCTCGCGAATTGAAAAAATGGCGTGGACCTAAAAGGGTTAAATAACACGATTGCTGCTGCTGTATATTTTTATATATATATTTTGTTTATTAAGATAGGACAAATAGAAGATGAGATATCTGCATTCCCGTAAAGCCTTGCGAACGCGAAAACCACTACGATCACTGAAACAAAGATGGCCACCACACAAAAACGGGGATTGATGAAATTAAAATGGTCCTTTTGAACTTTCATCATGACAGGTGTATTGCCTTAAAAAAAATCAAATTAAACAAATTTTTGAGCAACCATTGCTGGACCACTATATGGACTGTGTACCCTAAGCACTATTTGTGGCCAAGTTGGCCATGTATTGGTTTGGGGTTTGGATGGAAATGTGTCTAAAGGTTCACTGGTAAACTTGGTAAAAAAAATACCCTTTCTGCATTGAAAGTTGGTCAAAATTGATGTTGAGTGACAAAGTTTTTCTTAACAATTTTGTTTCAGGTTGGTTTTTAAATTTTTTTTTCTATCTACATAATTAAAATCACACGATGTGCGTGCGTGCGTGTTTGTACCTCTACTCCTCCGGAACCAAAGCACCTACAAAGATGGAAGTTGGACCAAACGGAAGATAATTAAATTTTGCTTTAAATAGGCCTATTTTCATCGCTGTAACTTGATATTATCACCCTCAAAGAAGCGAAAAACCCTGAAAAACTAACGTCAAAGTTAACCCTTTTCATGTTCGTTCTGACGTCATAGTTTGTTCATGAAAACCTCGAGCAAAGAGTTGATACGGAAAAGGATGCACGAACGACGTATTTTGCAACACACCACATATTTTTATACTAACTGACTTGATGCAGGGAAAAATCAAAACAATTGATTTGGTTTTAAAACGCTGTCAAACATTCGTGTTTATGTAGCACGGAAGTGCGTGGATTGAACGAGCAAAGCTAGCGACTTGCACATAAAGTAAACCTTTTGAATGTGTGGCTCGCTTTGCTCTATCAATCTCATCTCTCACCTTCCTAGGAGATTACATCTGACGTTCTGCAGATGTTTCTCCAACTGAGGGATGATCAGAAAGTGAAGTGATAAGACGCCCATTGAAAAATCTGTACTGAGCAGGACGTAAAGAACAATATTCTTAAAAATAAGTAAAACAAGAAAACCCATATAAAGTGTATACCAACACAAATTAAAAGTGATGTGTGTGGTTCTTGGTGGTCACATTGATTCAGTCACGTTTCTGAGGAAATGTCTGCGCTGATTGAGTGAGCGAAGCGAACGAAAATCAGCGTTTGGCATCAGAAACAGCGCTTTTCTGACAAGTTGCTCGATCTTAATTTTGCTCGACTCCTTGGACGTCAAAAAATAATATTGACCTAATCGAGATAACCGATATCGCATGCTACTCAAAATTTGCTTGATCGTTTTTTATGTGGAAGGTCTCTGTATCATAAGTGTTGCAGCAAGAAATCGAGCGTAGCGAGACGACGCGGAATGAGCGAGCGACTCCGCTAGTCTTACAATAAATGATACAATTTTGAAACCAGCATACTGATATAGCTGAAGATCTTGTCTTTCTAGTGTTATTTATAAAATCTTCACAAATGCAATGTACAATTTGAGCAATTTTTAAAGTTAGTGCAGAGTTTGTTTGGTGGGTAGAGAAAGTGCTCAGGCTGCTTGCACCTTTTGAGGGAAAGGTCAGGCACCATTAGGTTAAAATAAAATTCAGTTTAACAGGGATTTGCTTTAATTTTTTTTTAATTTGCAAAAAAAAGGTATTTTTTGATTGTGGCAAATGGGATTTTTTTATTTTTGTGAAGCCGAGCTCTCATTTTAATTCTAGTGCGGGGGTATATAAAATTTCCTGGCTGCTGCC
>JAHWFP010171111.1:23710-38668 GCA_023313725.1 Lithobius niger
CATCATCCAGAGTTGCTGCATGCGTTTTTTCCCCTTTTACGTTGTTAGTTGGCATCCAAATACTGTCATGGTTTTATTTTAACTATTTGGTTGATGGCCAAATAAAGGTTTTTTATTTTTACTTGAAATCTAAATAGGGGCTTTTGTTTGTTTTGGTCCCCCTCCCACCAACCAGGGTTGCCACATACGTTTTATTTGGAATCCAAATACTGTACAAGCCTTTATTTTAGCCATTTTGCTTGATGGCCAATTAAATG
This sequence comes from Lithobius niger, assembly GCA_023313725.1. NCBI lineage: Eukaryota > Metazoa > Arthropoda > Chilopoda > Lithobiomorpha > Lithobiidae > Lithobius > Lithobius niger. Next base: position 23,968 of record JAHWFP010171111.1, read on the forward strand.
CCATTTTTTCCGTTGCCTGAAATCTAATTATGGGCTTTGTTTTGGTGTCCCCCTCCCCCACCAACCAGGGTTGCCACACGAGTTTCTCTTGCGTTTTTATTTGGACTTCAAATACTGTAAAAGCCTTTTTTTTTTTTAGCTATTTGGCTTGATGGCCAATAATGTTTTTTCTCTTTACTTGAAATCTATGGGCTTTTATTTGATTTGGTTCCCTCACGAGATGTGGGGTCAGCCAAGAGACAAGCAGAAGGTGAACTGCTTCAGCCTTGGTTCTTCACTCAAAACGTGGGCCACGAGTGAGACGAGCAGCAATTACTTTTCATGAGATGAGGTAATCCAAGCAGAAATGCAGATGGCATCCAACTGATTCTTCACTCAAAACGTGGGTGTAAGCCACGAATTAGAAGCAGTAGAGAGAACTGTAGTCTTGAATTTCACGAGACAAGAGGTAACCCTAGTAGAGACAAGCTGTGAAAAATGGGAATAGACTTTGCTCTTTACTCCAAGGTTTAGACATGAATGAGATAAGTGTCCTGGATGAAAGCTGCAGATTAGACCTGTTGAAGGTAAGTTGACTCACTTAAAAATTGTGAGGGCCAGCTTTTCTGTAAATCATGTTGGTATCACTAGATAGGGGCATCAGTTTTGAATCTTGACCCAGTTGTACGAAAATTTGATAAGATGACATCGTGTAACCACAGCTTGGTACCAATTCAATTGTCGGAAAATAAACGAAACCGAAAGAGTGCTGGGCAGGTTGCTTGAAACACGCTACATCTCGGATTCTGGTGTAGGAAGCTGCCAAAAGGGATAGCACAGTCGAGGCGTGTCAGCTGGAAGGGCGGAGGCCGGCAGTTCATTTCCGAAAGCCGAAGGGATGCTGAAGGCAGGCAGTCAGCCGGAACGGCGATCAGCGTCAGTGTTGTCAGCTTAGGTACGGACTTCGGCAGTTGCCAGAGGTGCCAAAAGGGATATTAAATGCCGAAAGCATCTGCGCTCTCGCTTTTATAAGCGAGGGCTGCACCGCGCAGTGTGGCAGTGAGGCAGCTGCGCACCCGAAGAAACCTCCAGGGGATCACATTGGAGGACAATGTAGTGCTAAAATTATCAGGTTAATGTTTTGGCAATAAAGAAAATTAGGTTTGTTGTTGCCATCTGGCATGAACTTTAAATTTGTCACAACTTACTTTCACATGCCTCACTTTTTCACATAACTTAAACTTTTCAAACAATTCCACACTGGCAACATGCTTGTCAGATTAGTTGCTTCTCTAGAGGGAAATTGGAACTGAAACAATATGCTATAATTCAGGTAATGTATATTTCCTTAATAGAAAAGTAGGAACGCTGCAATCCTTGCTTGCATTTACTTGGAAAGGAAGCATTCCGTTCCAATTAGTGCTTTTTGTTTTGATGTGTACTTAGATCCACCCATCAATCAGGATTGGTCAAACCCATGCAGTCACCTATATTAACAGGCGATGTAAGTTTTGTTTCAGTAAAGATTGAAGTAATGTTGCCCTACATTTTTCTCCCCTCCCCACAGCCCCAAAGTTGTGGGACTTTACATTAACATTCAATTATCAAACTAATTGCAAGACTGATGAATGAAATTGCATTGGTTTGGAAAATTAGTTGGAAAGTTTAAAATTTTATGCCCAAACTTTTAGGTCCTGTAACTAAAAACGGGTTCACTTATTTTTGGTCACAAGACTACACCTGGTTCATACTGGTTAACGAGTTGAGTGAGAATTGGATGTAATGATATCACCACCCTTACCTGTAATATGTTACTGATGCCATCCAGGATTACTTGAACGGTTTTGACCTCTTTGGCACTCAACAAGTTACACATAGGGGGAATGGCACCCCTCTCTACAAGGTACACGATCTGCTGAAGTGTCCCACCAGATGTTAAATTGGTGACAGCCCACACAACTTCTTTTTGAACTTTGAATTCACACTAAAAATAAATGCACGAACAGTGGTATTACATTTACATCACATAAAATACAGTTCAATAAAAGTGTAAAGAACGCCAATTAGGCCATGCAAAGTAGAAAAAGTGGTTCTCAGGCACCGCCACATCACCTAAAAGCCCCGCGTCATTTTTTGGGTTTCTTTGGTTTGTTATTTTCTCTGAATGAGGCACTAACGAACTATTTATTTTTGCGAAAGTATTGGACACGATGTTCTAAAACTTGCTACGTGCACGCAACATGTATTCATTAAGGTGCACAGAATAAAAAAATCGGATAAATGGCTTTAATAGGTTTAGTTTTGGAGAACCATTTTATAAAATTACGGCCGGTAATGAACTAAAAATTGAAATTTCCATGTTGAAAAAACGCGTCTGAAAGTCTGCGTTAGTTAGGCTACAAAACGTTCCCACCTGATAAGCGATAGTGTGAAGGTTTATAGGCTCCTTTTCCGTTTTAGTTGTGCATCGTAGCTGCTGATTTAAATTTTTAATGCAGTAAACTTCTGTAATTTTCAACGACGAACTGAAGGCAAACGCTCACGCATCTTCCTCCATGTCTTGGCTCATGTGAAATCCGAAGCGCGCCATGGCAACCATTGTAAAATCGCTCGTCAGCCAATGAGAGCATGCCAACTGGCCAATGAGGGAACGCATCTTTAACTGCTTTGGAAAGGTAGCTCGAGACAGCCAGAAACAGCTTATATTCCGTCTGATTGGCAAATGCCAAATGGCCATTGAGAAAATATGTTGAGAGGTTTGGATAGAGAGGCATTCCAGCTTTTCAATGCATCCAAGATGGCGGCGTCCAGTGAAATGAATCGATCGCTACCGCTGATTGAAAATGACCAATTTTTTGCTTTCTAACTTCCAAAAAAAACGAATGAACACAACATTTTTAGTTTTTATTGAGACTACACTCAACGAAAGTACTTTTTGTAAAATTATAGACATCGGGAACAACATTTTTTACAGAAATCAATGCACAACGTAGGTAGTGAATTTCAGTTTTTCTCATGTCGATATTTTGGCCGAAAATTGCATTTTTGGACCCGCACTTCCCCTTAAAAGCTACAACGTATATATAAGTCGTTAACTATTTGGGCTACAACGTACCAGATGTATATGCAAGTTCATACTGCTTAAAGGGATAAGAATGTTTGTAAAAACAAATTTATCATTGTTTATGTGCAGTAAGCTTGAAGTGCCCTACCACCGATAACCTCGAGAAAGGTGTAAATGCTAAAGGCATTTATGCAACCTGCAATGTTTGTTTTGAAAATAAGCTTTAAGCTACAAAACGCAAAGGCAACCCGTGCAACGCGTATGCTTTAGGCTTAAAAGTCAAATTCTAATGAAAACTTTAGAGCGCAAAAAGTTCTTTTAGGCTACCTCAAAATGCATAATTACAAAAAAAAAGCCTCATCCCTCATCGATATTTCAACTGTGCCCGAGAACCATTTGTTTTAACCCCTTTGCGCGCCGGACCCGTGAATTTAACGGGAGGGCAAGCCAACCGTTGCGCGCCGGACCCGTAGGATTTACGGGAGCCACTTTATCGAGCTGTACGTCAGTCCGCGTGGTGCATTGATCCCTCCTGGAGCGTTTATTCACTAAAGGCATGTGACTGCTACAATTTCCCGCCAATTTTGCCCACGTGACTAGTTTCTAGCCAATAATATTTAATATTTCCCGAGCTATGTCGTGTTCATTCGCTGCCCCCGTGAGTTTCGGAAAAAAAGATGGCGGCCATTGCATCACGTAGCGACTCTCCCGATTCGGATTTTGATTTACATCGTGCACCACTTTAGACCGAGGTAAATTAGCAAATTATGGACGTCTTTGAGATATAAAACTGTAAAGAGAACTGTGATAACGTTTTTTTTATTGAAAAATGATCGATAATTCATTATGTGAATCGAAATACGATGCGTCCGATTGGATCGGAGCACGACGCGATAAGAATGGCCGCTGCCGACCAAGGAGGCCCGGCTCGCCGCTGTCGACCACGGAAGCCTGACCCGCCGCTGTCGACCACGGAAGCCCCGGCCCGCGGCAGCCATCCTTCTCGTCTCGCGTCGCTTGATCGGTTGCCTTCTATTTCAATCCATTACACCGCCATATTCGCGAATTCAGGATTGGATTAAAAGTGAACATTTGAGAAATGATTCTTCTTCGTTGGAGTTTTATTTTTTTTTTTTAATATGGATTTCGGAAATTTACACGATGTAACTAGTCCGAGTCGGGAATAGGCTTATCCTATGCTTTGCTGAAGCAGGGCTCGAAATGAGCGGTATCGCATCGCAGTTTGCACCACAATTTTTGACATTAGCGATACAAAATTGAAATTTTGCGTAGCAGTTTAGCGACGCAATATCACGGCGAAAGAACTTTATAACTACGTTAAAAAATCCTTTTGCAGTAGGCCTAGCCCATTTGCAATAGAACATTCATTGTGTTCCGTAAAATTCTTAATTCCAATCCCTACAGAAGTTAAGTTAGTCTTATACCACGTGCAAAGAATGAAATTGAACGATACACAATCGTAACATAAGGCATCAGAATATTTAAGTATTACAAAAATTATGGAATTTATACATCACACAATTACCTTCTCTTGTCTAGCTGAACCATCAATTAAAACGAAAACGTCCTTTTGCCTTTCAAGAAAAATAATTATGCTTCCTGAAAAATGCTAACCATTATTTTGTGATTGCTACGCGAATTTTTATTTTGCATCGCTATTATGCTACACACTTTTTTCTGGACATTTCGAGTCCTGCTGAAGGCGAAGTGCTTCGTCACTTGCCCACTGGAACAACTGAAAATAAAATGCCTTTTTTTTTTCAGCCCTAATGAAGGAGAACCAACTATCTCATAAGATTTTAATTAATAATAGCTTGCCAAATGAATGTAAATAATTACGGCTGTGTGATTACGTGCCCGTTTCTACAAAATAGGCCCAAACTTTGTTGAAAAGGAGGCTGCCACTCCTGAGAGCGATTAATGCACTACTGACAGACGTGACAATTTTATTTAATTAAAAAAAAAGTTTCACATTTTTGCTTAATTTTTGGTGTGAAGGAGGATAACATTACGTTTATGAAAAAAAAAGTACTCTTTCTGCATATAAAGTTGTCATAATTGCTCTTAAAGTCCGTACTATGTTACGATTTTTTTAATTTATAATACATTTGCCATTTTTTCCCCAAAAAATATGCCGTACGATTTTTTGTGCGCATATTCGAGTCGAGACTTAAGTATTACCAACTGTTTAAAAAAAAATTAAAGCCTCAACTACGTTTTAAAGGGAGTTACGTGAATTTTAATGCTGACGTGCAATCATTTCTTGCTCTACAAATAGGCCTAAATTTTGTTGAGCAGAAGGAAGCTGCCAAGCAGGGCAGCCGCCCCTGAGAGAGATTAATGCACTACTGACAGACGTGACAATTTTATTTAATTAAAAAAAAGTATCACACGTATCTGCTTTATTTTTGGTGTAAAGAAAGATAACATATCATTACGTTTATGCAAAAAAAAAAAAAAAGTACTTTCAGCATATAAAGTTGGTCAAAATTGCTCTCAAAGCCAGTACTATGTTAGATTTTTTTTATTTGTAACACATTTGCCATTTCCCCCACCCTAAATACGCCGTATAATTTTTTTCTGTGAATATTCGGGTTAAGGCCTAAGTATTACGAGCTGTTTAAAAAAAAAATGAAGCCTCTACAACGTTTTTAAAGGGAGTTACATGAATTTTAATAAAGACGTGCAATCATTTCTTGCACTGCGAAAAACTGGCTGGTTTGAGCTAGCAGGTGCTCTTTTTCTGGCTGGCGTCAGAAGGGTTAATAGCTCTCCCAATGTTGGCGATTTTCTGCTGTTGATTTGAAGCGATGTCGGTTTGGGGACGACCAATTTTCACTGAACTAGTTGCCGTAACTGATAGGTATGTCAAATGTACGTGATCAACTTTCTAGGCTTTTAGTTGGTGAATGTCCATGGATCTTTGCATGATGTCACCTGGCTAGTACAACTGAACTGTGAAGGACGACCTGATCGTTTAAGGCAAGTCTTCCGTATTGCGGAGACGGACTTGTTTTTGCTCCCGTTCAGATGTCATGATGGAAAACCTACCATAAACTGATGACACCTCAACGTTCTAGGATGCCGGTGACGACATACATCATGCATTACAAACCGCGACTTAACGATCGTGCTGTCAATTCCTTTTTGCTTACCTATTCCGACTCTTTCTCAATGTCAATCCTATCAGTTTCGTTCACCGGTACACTGCTTGCTAAGTTTGTCTGAAACATACTTTTCATTCTTATTTGACACCAATCTGCCCCAAATTCAGAGATTCGGAAGTCTTACACTTCTTTCCTATGTGCAATCCAGACATTTAGCTTCACCCGAGGGAGAAAACTGTCGCCTTTCTCACAGCGGAGTGTCAGCTGGTGTCGGGACAGGAAGAACTTGGGCCGGTATTCGGTTACAAGAAAAAGGCCAAACGAGAATCTATTAGAGCGCATCAAAGCGGTTATAGATTCTTTCCGACACCAACAGAATCAGTGTAGATTCCACCTCGTCCGACTTTGCATTAACCGCACATCACCTTTGCGCGGCACCGAAGCCTTATCAGACTGGGTTCATACAATTTCCCCAACACGGGATCGGCGTTATAACCTAGTTAAACCGGTGGTAGTGTTGAAGTGCCGCTACAAAGCATCATGTCGACATAGCGTCACCGCAACATGGCGCCCAATAGGCATTGCATCATTCTGTCCATATCATTGTGACGCTTTGTGTGTCTCGTGTCACTAGCCATGTGACTCGATGAGAGTTCAGTTTTCCTTGGAGAATGCTTACTCTTGGTTGTGTGGCATCACCCTTTTACTTATCTTCATTCAGAATTGCCATCTTGTCTCCCTTCCCTTCGTATGTCACCGGCCGTGCGGTGAGACTAGGAGAGATGGGCCGGCCTTGTTGCTCATTCAAACTTTTGGTGGTTGTGTGGCAAGGATTTTCAAGCACCTGTCGACCTGTGGTTCGTCCTACACCCCTTCCTCGTCCATCGTGACTGCCATATCCTAGAATTAGTGTTGGTAGGTACTTACTCCTAATTCTTGCCTTGAACCTTTCACCTCTACCTTTTGTTAGTTGTGTCGTCTTGTTTTTCCCTCTGGTACCAACCATGAGAGCCGACCTCCAAAAGGCTGTGGCACCATGAATAGGCACGAGTCAGAGCTATCGCGCCGTATCTGCTGGGATATTTACTGGAGATTCCAGGATCGCATCCCTTTTCCGGAAGAATGTTCAGCACCAGTAGAGAGGATCTATTTAGACTGTCCTTCTGAAACGACAAAGCTCATTCCATGATGTGTAGACATTCAGACTATTTGGTACTCCCAAATTTCCCGCATTTCTCTGCAAGCCACCGTTGACGCCGAGAATGCAATTATGCTGTAACGTAAATTTGCTTCATCTTGGCCAAACTGGCACATTGTGGTTCAAATGAAAGTAGGAGTCTGTCGAATCCAGGTCTAAAGCATCATTTCTGGGGAGTACTTGCCTCCGGGAAAGTTCGGTACCTTTACTTGGGGAGGAGTCTTTTTGAATGCACAAAGGGGCATCCCTCACCATTTTCTGGCATCCCGATTAAAAGTGTGTGACACCCACCAGAAAGTAGAGTTGCAGTTCCGTTTCTCGCTAAGGGAGCAACCCTGAAACTGACCGTTTTAGCAACAACCCTCTAGAATGTCAGTCGGGTTGTTGTCTCCACCTGGTTGTAGATTCTAAAACACTTTCTTCCATGTCTCACCTCCACTCGCCACAATCAAACCACCCCGTACGATCCAAGGTTTCTCAAAAGCTGCAATTGGCAATTTCTATTAACTCTTACCCTAATCTCGCAGCAAAAAAGTTGTTGGAGGGGGGGGGGGGATTGAGGCTTAATGGCGCATCAACCTCAGTCACAGTGCAGTGTCAGATAGTCCTCTAGAAATCTGACCACAGCACCGCATCCATTCGCCTAGTGAACATGGTCCCATCGATATCCCTACGAGTGTCTTTTCGAAAGCCAGTCTCTTTGCAAGTAGGGCAATGTGCCAGGTCGCCAACTGATTTTAATAGATAAAAGCAAGCTACATGAATTGAACTGGGGACTTTTCCTTCACCAGATCTCAAAGATCCCTCTAAGCCAAGCTGACTGACCCGACTCGCTAAATGGAATGGAGAGGGTTGCTTAGCTACATGAACACACGACAGAACTAAGTTCCTCCTGTAAACTGTTCCTTGCACAAGCCACTAAATGCCAAACAGACGCTGGACACTGGGCTCTAGTGTCGTGTTGCAAGGGCATACATATATATTTTTTGGTGGGGGGGTTTGAAAAATTGGGCATAGAGGCACCCCCACTCAGCTTATGGACCCAAGGAAGTGAAGACAGTCGAAGGAAAAAGGGGGACCCTACCTACATCCCAACTTTACTAACCTCTTTACAATGGCAGCTTGTCTAATTTGCATGAACTTGCCAACGCTGAAATCTTGGCATATAACGGCCTGGTTCGTCTGTATTTCGTGCAATGCCAACGCTAAAAAATTGGAAATAGCGGCCAGGTTCGCCAGTAAAAAATTGGAAATAGCGGCCAGGTTCGCCAGTAAAAAATTGGAAATAGCGGCCAGGTTCGCCAGTTCGCTTGCCTTTCGTGCATTGCCATTCTTGCAGTTAGACTAGATTGAACGATCTGTCCTTGGCCATCAGTTTCTGGGTGACTTAAGGTTAGGACGAGATTTTCGCACTAGGCTTATTTATAGCTTTATGTAGTAAACGAAGCTAACTATCAGTCAAGTTAAGACCAGAACAAACTTAATTTTATCACCTTCACCTGCCTACCGTGCATTTATACTTAGACTAGATTTATATCTACATATATGGTACAAATATACAAATCTTAATTCGTTCCGAATCTGTCCCACTACGATCGACGCGATGTTTTTGTGGCTAACTGCTTTTGACAAATTCAAAACAAAAATTGAAGCAAGCTCAATTCGCTACAATAAACGAAGTTAATTAACGAAGCCAAATCACCGTTGGGTGATTTAAGTTAAGCTTTGTCATTGAAAAAAAATAAAGGTAAACACAACATCGGCAAATTAATAGGCCCATTGCCCGGCCCGCCAAATGCATTGTCTGGTTTGCTGCCCGAATGACGACGAACGTCACCGGGCCAAAAAGAACGTTAATACGAAGTAGAGCAGTACTCACTGAATCCCATTTCATTTGTTGAAATAGTTCCGAACGTTCGCATGCAACTTCATGGAAGTTACATAAAAACAACTTCACTCAACACCAAAATCGTACTGCCGTTCATCCTGGCCGTTAACGGCCATTGTAGAGCAGGGAACACACGTCTTTTCTTTATGTGCTCAAAAGCGAATGGGGATTTTCCCCAGGAGGCAGGCGGCTGCAGCGGTGATGCCTAGCAACAAGCCCTTGCAATGTTTTTCCACGAGCTTTACATTTGCTATAACTTGACAGTTGTGGTCTTTTCCTCGTCAAAATATGCCCTAATGCGGTCTTTTTTTACATCCTGACATGGACATCTTCATAATCATATTTTTACTTTCCTTTCCTACTCTTTGATATGAACTACAGCTTAACTTTTACACCCAGTCAGTAGTTCACACCAGGTCAGCTCAGCAGCCAGCTCCTGAATGAGCAATACAGTTAGGGGGTTCCCCACTGCAGCAAGGCAAGTTAAGACTTGAGAATTCCCCATTCCTAAAGGACCTCTCACTCTACCTGGCTGCACAATGAGTTTTAATCTTATTGGACAGACAATGTAAACGAGCAGGGAAAGGGAAGGGATCACAAACAAATTCTGTACATTAAGACTTGATTATTAACACATGGCATTTAAAAATTTTGATGCAATTATAAAAATGATTTAAATCAACCAATCCTGGTAAAAACAGCAAAATTACAACTTCATGGAATTTCAAGGTTTGGGGATAAAGATGGTTTAAGGACATTTCATTTAGTAATGAGTAGGCTAGCTTTAATACCTGTGCATCACTGCCTGTTACAATGTTTCCAAGAGCCCTTAAAGCTGGTGTCAGCACAGACAACTCATTTGACGCTAGCAGCTCAGCCAGGCGAGGAACAAAATCGCACTTGACAACTTCATCGATTTTATCATTGCTGCCATCAGTTAGATATGACAAAGCCCAACACGTGTCACTCAGAACGTCAGAATCTAGAAAAGGGGAAAATTTAATAACAATTAATAGCAGCAGTCCAATGATTAATAGAGCAATCGGCATTAATGCTGGGGCGACACCAATCCATATCACCAAACATTTTTGCCAATATCCAATTTATGGCCACACTAGTTTGAGTCCCCGACCATTTGACCGATTTTCCGTAACACTTTAACGCTACGAAAAGCGTTAAGGGTCACTAGCACCACAGGGTTTTTTGGGGTGGGGGTAACCAGCTTTTTTACATCCTAACCCCAACCTGACTGGAAAACAAATCCTTAACAGTAACACGAAAATTTTATTAGTAAGGTGCTGGGATCGTTATTATCAGCTTTAAAGAATCTTTGCTGCCATGGAGTTCATACAATACCTTTATACATATGACCACATTTTTGTACGAGTCACAAAACAGGATTACTAATACCAGCCACAAAACATCTTGCCGTCAAAAAAAAAAACAGTTTAGGTTTTATAACTACATTATTTCGATCTGGTTGCATTCTGACTACCAATGCCAACAGATGGTTAAACCCACAAGGCAAAAGTTTTTTTAAGAGTTTGGCAACACTCACGCAAAAAACTCATTGTTGCATCTTATACAGCAAGACATATCTTATGAATTAATTGTTTTTCAACATTTTTTCCCATTGCAATTAATGTGCAATATGCTGTAATACCCCTAGTTTTGTAGCCTGAAATGCGAAGCACAGAACTCAAAAAGGTTAGGATCCAGAGGGTTAAACTACACATTCGGGAAAAGCATTGGGGGTTTGTGATGGTGGTGGGCAGCAAACTGGTTCACCAAAAATGCAATGGTACCAAATACCGGTACAGTAAAACGTCCAACGTGACCTCCAGCAAGACTGGCATTACATTTAGAGTTAAACGTAAATGCATTAAAACAACAGACTGTTGGCCTGAGATTCCCCAGGCCAACTTCGCATCCAATGTTAGCCTGGTGCAGATGTTTGAAATGTACTAATTCCTAGTAAAAACAGCAAAAATACTTTATTGGGTACAAAAGCGACATAATGCAAGGTTGTAAAATTTTTATCACGAGTAGAGTTAACCAATATTTGAGATAACGAGGGTAATTTATTGGGTTACTCAACTAGCACAAAATTGTTTTTTATTCAATGTTGTGAACATGCACCAATCTTAGATCGGGGTGGGTAGAGGAAGTTTCCATTAAAACTATCAAAATACATTTCACTAAAAATTTAAAAAGCAGGTGTTGTCAACACAGCACCTATTTAATGCCAGATACCACCTCCTTAACCCTTTAAGGACTGCGTGCGCTTTAAGAACTTATCACTGACTTGTAGAAAAAAAAAATCGCAGCTTCTCGCCCAGTTGAGGTAAGGGAATGAAACCTGTGTCATTTTTATCCTTAATGATCTGGCTTTCATATCCCAGTTTAAACTTTATTGTAATTAGCTGGAAGTTTTCGATAAGATTTGTAGAAGAGCTGTCTGTAAACAATGATTAAACAGCGGGCGCATCCGTCCTTAAAGGGTTAAGTAGTGGAGAAAACAGTACCAGGGCACTAAGCTTGGTACTGGCACCATCAGACATTATTGAAGGCTCTATTCCCCGCGAGTCAGTTGCTATAGTTTGTTCCACATTATGTTTTCAGAAAACTGACTGGGTGACGACTCCTTTTCTTGCACTAAGAGTGCAAAAACTTGTGGATATCACACTTTTAGACTCAAAGTTACTGTTAGAGTTTACGAATGGGATGTTTACGGATTTTTTGCACTCTTAGTGGAACAGGTGGCGTCATACAGTCAGTTTTCTGAAAACGATGTGGAACAAAGTATACTAGCACTCCAACAGAAATTAAAATCAAAATTCCCGAAGCCCTATTCTACCTACTATCAGGTTATCTTCTAGTTGCACACATACAATACTAAGCATAACTTTTACATACCTTCATGATGAATGAGCTGCTTTAATGTTGGAAGAAACTGTTTCACAACCTCAAATGGAGGCGATGGGTTCTTGTTTCGGCACAGATTGGACAAAACCCAAGCAATGTTGCGCAAGTAGCCAGGCTAAAAAAAGAAATCTACCATTATAATCAAGACCTAAGCTACAGAAACTTCAAAATTACTTTTCTTTATACTTACAGGTGAATCCGGTACAACTAATTCCAGCAGAGGCTTTACTATTCCACACCTGATAACGTAGTCACGCAATGTTGGACCATCGCCTGAAACGATCCATTGCTTTTTTAGTCTACAAAACACGTTACATTTAAAATTGGCACCAGGTTTACACAGGGTGGTCCATAAAACACAAGGCAGAAATTTGTCAAGTCCAAAACAGACAGCCCATCTTGAAATAAGTTTTAACCCCCTCCAAAAAATACATTTCAATTCAAGCGAGTTAACAAGTTTTTTTTGTTTATGGAAAAAACTTTGCAAATTACCTGCAATATTCCCAAGTGCCCACACAGCCTGCTCGCGAACATTTTGTTGTGGTGAAGACAAAAGTTTGATAAATGCAGGAACTGCTCCACTTGACACTACAATTTCAGTTTGTTCAGAAGTTCCAGAAGCAATATTGGTCAAGGCCCAGGATGCCTCAAATTGGAGAATTGGCCTAAGAAAAAAAATGTTGTTAGAGCTATATACACAGAGGCTCACATTTACACTTGTCAGGATGACTCCCATCTTGAGAGTCCATCTAGCTACAGCAGTCTGACACACCTAACCAGGTACAAAAATTGCAGTTTCCGCAGAACGTGTGTTTTATCTGACAACTAGCAGTCCATAAGAACGCAGTAGTACATTGGGAAATCAAACCTACTTCTAATTCATTCACAGCATTTAGATTTCACCTAATGTCAGGTAACGTCATAAGTAGAGATGCACCGATGTTGGCATTGGAAATCAGCCTTTTCACACCACATTGGTCATCAGAACATCGGCATCAGTTTTTAAAACATTGAAAATACACAATTGTATTAAATCCTTTGACAGTTTTTATAATTTCCGGGTGATAAATTGTAGGCCTACAGACATCCTTGTTTTCTTTCTGAAATCCTTAATTATTTTTGACTTAAGGTAAAATTTTAACTTATTTTCACTTTTTAAAACCTCGAACCACAAGGTATTGGACATCGGTGCATCCCTAGTGATTAAGATTAATACATTTTAATGTGGGGGCCCTCAAATTTATAAATTTACTATTTAGGCATTAAAGATATTAAATTTGATATTTTACTTAATTTTTTTTAATTAACCTTGCTCATGCCTCACCCACTCAAATTGGTCATATCGTTTGGTAGGCCATGTACCCCACACCCCTCCCAAAAAAAACAAAACCCCAAGCCTAAAGCCATTCTTTAGAAACTGTTGGATTTCCTTAGTTAGCACGTAACGCATAAACATAGCATTGAGAAAAAGGCATGCAAAGAATTGTTTTATGCAGTGTTTCAAGTTTTTATTTTTACACTGGCACAAAAATATTAAAATATAACCCTCTTTCACAAATACCTCGATTCTGGTACATCACAAATATGACAATTAAAAAAAAAATCACGATTTTGGCCAAATTTAGTTTCGAGTAGCATCTCCTCTCAAAGTACCAAGTCCAAAATGTGACCTAGCCCATTTTTATTTGAAATTGGAGTAATCTAAGCTCTTTGAAAATTAGTTTTTGTTTAGTTTGTGGCTGTAAATTTTTTTTAACTAGTTTTTTCAAACTACAACCACTGCTGCTTGATGGATAACTGCCAAGTTCTCACGTCCCTTATAATCCCTACCATATTAAATTTTAGAATGTATTTGAAAAGTAGGATTTGCATCAAGGGCGAAACTATGGTTAGCGCAATTAAAATAGAAACTTCTGCTTGTTTGGGGATTCATTCTACTGAATGGCACAGACACCCAAGCCTATCATTTAATACCAATCAACTTTCACCCACAAAGATATTAAGACTGCTCACCTTTGTTTGGGATCATCAGTAGAGAATACTTTGTGGACGAGCCACGCTACGCTTACCAGGGCAAATGACATGGGGCAAAAGAGAATTCTACAAAGCTTACAATCCTTGGCTATACCAGGTGGTTTACAAAAAAAAATGAACCCAACATTACACCAAATTACACTAAATCAAACGAATTTTATCTTGGACAAGTGTTGAAGTTTCACTAATTCCATAACTACTAGTACTGTGTGCAAACTCAGTTGTTTTTATTAACTTTATAGCGTGGCATCTGAATTTATTAAAGGTGGTGTAATTTGTACTTCACCTTTGTTACTTAGCACACGTAAACACGTTGACGGTTGATTTCACAGTTGGCAGTGTGAGAAGTCACAACTTTCTAGGGATCGACCGGAGCCAAAATTTACCGGTGCTGCCGGTGCCGGTCCTTGGAGCTTTTGGCACCTACCGGTACCGGTTCCAAAATAAAAATGACCGTATGGAACCATGATTTATTGTAAAAAAAA
>JAHWFP010171112.1:0-10446 GCA_023313725.1 Lithobius niger
GCGCTGACGAGTAACCATTCTCAGAACTATCTCGATTTTATGTTTGTCAGTTTCATAGTATGGAGTATGGAATAGAATATTCCATTTTCGGACGTACAAAGGTTAAATGTGATTTCCGCGTGATGTTAGCATTCCAGTTAGCAAAAGCAGAACGTGAAGCTAGACACATTTTGCGGGCTTCCTTACTCATGTTAACTCACAGTACAACCGCAGCACCCTCTAAATACAGTAGGCTTCTGTGGTGATTCTGCCCTTAGCATGTTTATGTTGAAATTTCCTCAGTTGCAAACTGTCCTACTTGCCATAAGAGTCTGTAAATCGGCGTATTACCGAATCACTTGACTTATTCATCCTTTTTCATTTTTAGCGCAATACATTTAGAGTATTGGCAATCTCTGTTACAATAAGAAAACATTGAAGAAGAAGACATGCCTCCCAGACCCACCAAAGTTTACCGATTTAAAAATGGGGAGGGAGAAGAGAATGTAAGAAAAACAGTTTGTGTACATGCGGATGCAGATTTTATGAACAGCATCAAAACGTGCCTAAAGTTATATCCATCTAGTTACGTGTAAAGAAAACCCAGTCTGCTACAAACGTGTATTAAAACTGCGTTATATTTCGATGCGTATGTTTTGCAGCAATTTCTTCTGACCAAACACTTCAGCAGTAAACAACTTTGTCGAGTTCTACATAATACCGCTGGCATCAGAAGGATTAAAATGCCACTTACTGTTAAAACTTACCATTGCCATCCAATAGCTTTACGCAGTAAGTGACGGTAAGTCTCATGCTAGTGGTATTATGTAGAACTTGGCAAAATTGTTTACTGTCATAAGAAGACGGTGCAAAACAAACACATCAAAGTATAATCTAGTTTTAATAGATATTCGTGCAGACTGGCTTATTTACATTCGACTAATTTGTACACATTGGTTTATTTTATATCCTTCTATATCTAGAAGCGCAGAACGTGCTGACTGCATCTACACCCGCAGAAGAGCCATCCAGCAAAATGATCCCTTTATTTTAGAAGCATTCTCAAAGCTAAACTACGGGCTTAAGTAGGAGCATGCATAATTAAATTATGCCATAAAACCGAACCAACTTTAAAACGAGTTTGCCTGTTCCACACGGAATAAAGTCACGTAAATAGAAGCACGTTTGCGAATTTACTAACAACAAGGTGCACCAATACCTGTGCAAGAAAGTGATAATAAAATCATCTTCACAGCATCTTGAACATCTCCTGAGCACCTTGCTCTGTGGGTGTGGTTGCCATCAGCGTATTCTGTTCGTTTACCGACTTTCCCCACGTATGGAATAATATTACACTTACAGTCTCCTCGTTTACCCTTGCGTTATTAAGAAACTTTTTTTCAGGATATATCTAGCGAGATACTCGGAATACTAACCGTGAATGGGCAGGATCTTGCAATTACATTGTAAATTACCACGGAGAAGTTAAAATTTATAATAAATGTATTCGTATATGGATTAAACATAAAATGGCAAAGAACGTACATTTTCACAGTGATACATAAACTAACACATGACACAGGTAGCCATCTTCGGCACTAAAACCATTTGCATTGCGCAATGAATGCACGTTGGAACAGTAATCTTTTAGAAATAGTGCAATTTGGAGGTGAAGGTGCCTGGCGACCACACGTGGCAATAAACATGGAGCCCTTAAATTATTGCCATAACCTAATTACCCAATTACTCTCTTCGCCTTGAAATTACGGAATTTTTGAAGCCCCACCGCCGCGTCTAGTTTCGAAGGGTAGAAAATGAAGGTTTGATTTGGAGCTTCATAGTACGGCTTCTTCTCCTCGCCAGGAGGCGAAGCAGATGAATGCCTGCTCTCTGCCAAATTATTTCCAGTCCATGAACAAATGAAATTTGTTGGCAATTTTAAACTATAATTCGCTAGGCGTGCTTCTCCTGGGCGTTGGGTTATCTCGAAGGGGTATAAGAATTCGCATATACGACCTGCACTAAACAAGAAGGCGAATGGGTAGCTGAAATTGGGCCTTGTGCTGTAAGGGTGTGAAGATCTTGCCGCCCTTAATCAAGGGTTTTGGAGTTGGTTGAGACAGAGAGCGAAGGAGAGTGACTTCCTGCACCGGTTGGCTTTGGCGAATGCGCATTCGGTAATTGGTGGATGAAGATGGAGAATCAGGGGAAAGCGTACTTTAGTTAGCAACTTTTAAAACCAGAATTGTTGATTTTAGATGTACCGTACTAGAATATATAACTCGGGCCGTCGTCACTTCCACTGTCGACGTAATAGAGAGGGCTCCGCTTTCTTTACTGTTTGGCTGGGGAAAAAAAGGTCGGTCTTTGAAAGTAGTGATATCATTCAACCATGGAAAGGTCGCCATTGTAGCTGGTTACTTAGCTGGAGAGTATCATGAAAACGTTATTGATGCATCTTTCTCTCTATT
Source organism: Lithobius niger (assembly GCA_023313725.1). NCBI lineage: Eukaryota > Metazoa > Arthropoda > Chilopoda > Lithobiomorpha > Lithobiidae > Lithobius > Lithobius niger. The sequence goes on from JAHWFP010171112.1 coordinate 2,451, forward strand.
AGTGGTGGGCACTCATCCTCCGCCCAGCCGTACAAAACATGCTTTTAGTTGCTTAAAGTTATCATGCACATTTCTGCTAGTGAGGCCACCTCTTCATCATCAACAATCCCTCTTTAAAAAAAAAAAAACCGAAGACAGGTATTAATAATCCGAATGTTTATTATTCAAGTTTTTTTTTTTACGAAAGTTCTGGTGGTAATGGCCTTTTATTAAACATCCATACGCACCCCTTTGGTGCTTGGAGAAAATCCAGTCGAAATTCGATTTCTTCCCGACATGTCTACTGATACTATGTTTATTACCTGGTTGATGCTGTCCCTTTGCACTAGTTCCTTTACACTAGTTACCTGTCTTACGTACGTTTTGTCCTTTATGAAGCCCCTCAAGAAAAAGTTTAAAGGGCAATTACATCCATTTTGACATGCATGCTTTACTTTTGGATCATTTACGCAATAACTAAATACAAGAATTGCGGTAAGAATACGTTAGTAAATACGCTTGGGCCTTCAAAAAGCTATAGCTTACTGGCCGGCAACTGCTATATATATTTCTGTGTTTTTTGCACTCGTAGTGAAAGGAAACATGGCATCATACAGTCAGTTTTCTGCAAACATAACGTGGAACAAACTATAGACTGGCTTCTAGATAGTATACGTTACGTTTGCCTTAGTGTCGCTTTACTTAAGTTAGTTAATTATCATTATTATTATATTATTTTTAGTGGATAATGCATGCCGCCCTCTTCCCTCACTGCTTCAATGTTGTCCCTAACCTTTCTATCCCTTTCTCAACTTCTAGACTTACGATGCGCTTAGCGAGACTTATATCGTCTACATAATTTGAAAGGTTTTATCTCAGATAATGGTGTCGAATTTTGACTCCTATTCTGAGATTGTTAATTCCAACTGACAAGCGGAAAGCATTCGAATCCGTCACAATGTTAATGAAGATATTCTGCACCAATTACATCCCGCCATTACCCTTCTGTCTCCCCGTAGGTAGTTTTAGTTTTATTAGGCATATCAACATTACAAAGTAATTATTGTTCGGATGAAAGTAACTGTAAATGGAGCATCACCTTCTTGACTAAGTTCTTTACATTTTTGAGAATCCGAATTGCCATACTCGGGTTTCTTTCATCTTAAATTGAAGCTAAGTCATCAAACAGTTGATATGCTTTTAACACCCCGTAAAATTTAATGGCAAATTATTATTTCAGAACGTAAGAGTACCGAGTTGCCCTCTCTGTAGGGCCAATCCCCCCAAAACCGTTTTGCATAAATTTCTGGAAGATCCCATCTGGGACCCCTAAATGAATAGTGAGAAGGTCGACGATCTCTTAATAAAACTCAAATGTGGCTTGAGAAAATTAGGTCTTCTGACGGATTCGAGCCCATAACTTAAGGTTGGTCTGGATGTCGTTCTGCTTTCCAAACTTATAATGATCTGGTGGTAGAATGGAAATTGGAAACAAAATGAAGTCGACGAGTCGTTTTATTGTGGGAGGGTTGAAAACGACTTCAGAACTATTCCTAAGCAACATCACAAGTTTTTCAACTTTCGATTCCACTCGAGACTCTTGCGAAAGAAATCTTAAACAAAATGAATGCAACACAGACCTATTTAATTAAACCGCTGAGTGTGGGGATTGAGGCTTATTGACACGTTGACAGCTAGGTCAATAGCGCCAACCCCAGTCACGGTGCACTGGTCCGGGTTGCCACTGCACTACACATCACAGAGATCTTAAAAAAATCCTAAACGTGTTTATAGGGTGTTCAGCCTCTGAGGTGTTTATGTGCACGTGCCGAGATGAACATGCGTGACCTACTGCTTTAACAATTTGGGGATAGTTGTTTTAACGTTGAACTTTATAATTTTTTAAGACAGGTACTTAAAATTTATTCGACCAATTACCCCAAATCCATACATTTTTACAGCATTTAATTTACAAGACTCTGATGACTAGTAAATTATTTGTAAACAGTCGTAATTTAGAATGGAGTAGGCAGACAGCATCTTGTTTTACTATACCATGTGCAATGGCTGTTTGGCGTGACGTCACCATGAGTTAGCCAATGACGAACGAGAACAAAGGCTGTTTGGCCATCTGATTGGACTAGCCCAGTCACGTGATGTGCACGTCACAGCAAACAGCCATGGCGCGTGGTATAATGCATTATGTGTTCGACGACAGTGAATAAAAGTTCATAGGCGACGTAGCTCATTTATTACATAAAAAATACTCTTATTACATAAAATAAGTAATAGTTATTACTACAAAGTATGACGCGTGCGGTGTGACAGCGTCGATGTATGCCAACAAGAAAACAAATTGTACTGTACTACAACACGGCGGACAGATTTCTGAATGCCAACACTCGATGGTTTGATTTCGATTCGATAACCCCGAAATGGACGTCATGTTGGATTTTGTATTCTCGTTGCGAACAGCTATTTATTCGACCGTGGCTGATCACTGCCAGAAGCTGTTCTCTGGACGAGGATAGAGCAGTGACATTTGCCGCCATATTGGCACCAGTATGGGTTTTGGAGGGCATAACTACAAGGTGCACTACATAAAAATGGAGGGAAAAGCATCGGAAGAGCGGATTTCTTAGGCTTAAAATACCGTTGTTTTCTCCAACAACAAAAATCGCGCGTGTTAGGTCTAAGAAATCACTCTTCACAGCTCTTTGGCTTCAGTATGACGCCCTTCTGTTTCTCTCTGCAGTGCCCCTTGGAGCTAACCCATTAAGGCTCCAGCATAGAGTTTTATACAATACTGCTACGTCGTGTCACTGCTCTATAGCTAACTTTAAAAATAACGTGAAATGACGAAAAATGTTGTAGCATTGTTTAAAATTACTGTTGAACTTTGTTCTTCATCCGTATTGTTATTTATAATACATTTAATTTGTTATGAATTAAAAATTAGAAACCAATCCTTAATATATAATGGTTACCTAGCAAATAGCGTTCGGCGTGCGAGAAGGTCTCGTTGCGTAAAAACGCTTTTACAGTAGACAGTGGTGATGTTAATTTATAATCAACGTAGTGTTTCGTGATTGTGCCTGTACATGTTTTTACGACATTGGAGAAATCCATGGTTACGTACAAGCAGTTCCAGATTTCAGAAGACCCTGGCCGCACGGACCTTACTCTTCCCGCCCAAAATTCGTTCGGTTTTGCCCGTTCTTCTCCGCAATTCCAAATAGAACTGATGAATGCGTTCGCGAACCTCCGGAGGCATCTTCCGCTCGCACGGCACATTGCATTTAATTGCAGCCATATTGAAACCTTCCAGAAGGTGAAACCAGAAGCTTTACTTTGTTGCCAAGGTAACCGCCGTACTGGTTCTCGGCAGCGGAAATGCCACGACGTTAGGCAGCGTAGATTGATCTTGGGGGCGAAGCCTGTGTGCCGACGAGTTTATGGGTTGGGGAAAACTCATTTTTTGTTCTCCCAACGAGAAGAGGTAATGGGGACGAACTTCGAAAATACCGCACACCCGTAAAAGAGTATGTCTAGGACGCCCCCCCCCCTCCCCTCTCGTTTGTATTCATAATGAAAATCAGCCGGTAGAAAAGCTGTTAAGGGCATTTCAGTACAGCTGTGAGGATTGGAGGGATGGGTGTGGGGTTGAGTGGGGGTGGAGGGGGTTCGCCTTTTGCCTAAGCGTTCGTTGGCTCCATGCGCTGTTGGGTTTGAAATATGCATGAGGTCGTGACGCCTCCAGCTTCATCATGGTATAATCTGGCAGAAACTGTTCGCACCTTACATGTAAGGATGAAAAAAATGTAAGTAGAAATGAATGACGAGTGAAAAAAAAAAGGGTTGGGAACACTTTGCAGTATTAGGCGATCAACATCCGGGGATTCTGGCTCCTCACAATCTAAATGGCGCTATGTGTTCGTAGATTCGGTTTTTGGTTTTGTGTTGCTTCTCTCACGTGTGTAGGTTATCTCACGACGGAGAGGCGCAAATTTAGCGAGCTGTCAAAATTGAGCTGCGTTGATGTAGAAATGTGTCAGCAGTAAGCCTACGTAATAGGTTAAATAAATACCGATGCAAACCTGTTTACGTTGCCTTTTGGATTTATATGTCATACTGCCTGAGCGGGGAAGCCGACCGCTGAGCCATACTGACACAGCTTTCCGTCTATAATCCTGCACAATAGGTTTAAATGCGGCAGAATTGGTTTCAAATTGATAATTTTTGGCAAATCTTACTGTAAAGTCATGTTTTTAACATGAGCGAAAATCAGCGTTTGTTAGCCAGTGCAACAAACTTAATTCGATCGCATATGGACATACACCATGAGCTACTATACTGAACCAGTGTTGCCAACCGCGCATCCAACACCACCCGTGCATTGCCCGGGCTTCAGCTAGTTCAATTTCAATTTCAAAGGGCAAAGAAAAGGCCCGCAATTGACCACTAACAATTCGCTCAACATTTAACGAATGAGACTTAGTACAGAACTCGGACCGCAAAAGGAAGTCCTTTAGGGAGTGCTTGTCTAGTAGTCTATAAAGGCAGACTCGGAAGGGGCCGAGACAGCCTACTCAGTCAACGAGTTCCGTTCCGAGCCGGGATAACCCTGGCGCAAAAGAAGTATTTTAACATTTATTTAAAAGTTTTTCCCTGTGCAGACCATTGCTTTCATTACGTAAGAAGTACGATAATTAATATTTGTTTTAAATTGATAGAATACGGTCACTTAAGAAAAAGAAAGTTGGTTCTCCGGACTTTTTCGCAAGAAATTTGTGCGGGCGGGCAGAATTTTATTTTTTTTTTAATTTTTTTGGCTGTATTTTTCCTTACTTTTGGGGAAAATACTTTTTATTTTCCGTAAAATGAAGAAAACTTGCTTCAGAACTGCTTACCATGTGTCCGTACAATTATTTAACGACGCGAATGGTAATTTTATATTTTCAATTCTCAATAAGGATCATTTTTGATGTGTGACTGTCATTTTGGATGCGTCGTTTCTTTTTATTTCCCGTCAAAAAAAATCGGTGCGGGCGGATCCTGAGAACCAGCTTTTCTCTTTTTTTAATGCCCTAAAGGATTTTTTTTTTAACCTTAAAGCCACTTAAAATAGGAAATTTGTTCCTTTTTGTTAACCAAATTGTTACTTTTCGGTTAAGTGAAGAAGTTGGAAATATTTTTCTTTATCTCTGCGTCAAACAAAATTGACGTTCTCCTACAGGGTGTTTCATCTCAAGTGTTAATGACCAATGTCACCCCTAGTATTGCAGATAACGTCGAACATGGCCATGGAATACGTTGGAACATCCAGGGGGCCATCAGACGGTTAAACCGAAAATGACCTTGATGACCGATTTCAAGGTCAACGAAAAACGAACTCCGGAAGTAGCAGAGATAGGGGCATGATGTAAATTGCAAACTTGTAGAGGACGAAGACATGACCTCAACAAAGCAAACAGAACAGAAATCGGTTCAAATGTTAAAGAGATACAGTAAAAACAATATGGGTCTTGCAGCCCCATTGGAGAACTTGACCACAACCCACCCTGAGGTAGAAACACAGACTGGCACCACTGTAAGTACAGCAAAAGATTAGGCAGGCAGACCTGGTGGATCCATGAGAAGCCTGTTTGCATTAATCCCTGAGGTAGACATTTCCTATTGGTGCCTGCCTGTGTTTCTACCTCAGGGTGGGTCGTGGTCAAGTCCTCCAATGGGGCTGCAAGACCCATATTGTTTTTATTGTATCTCTTTAACATTTTAACCGATTTCTGTTGTGTTTGCTTTGTTGAGGTCATGTCTTCGTCCGCTACAAGTTTGCAATTTACATCATGCCCCTATCTCTGCGACTTCCGGAGTTAGGTTTTTCGTTGACCTTGAAACCGGTCGTCAAGGTCATTTTCGGTTTAACCGTCTGATGGCCCCCCGCCTGGATGTTCCAACGTATTCCATGGCCATGTTCGACGTTTCTGCAATACTAGGGATGATATTGAACATTAACACTTGAGATGAAACACCCTGTATGTTGGCTGGATAGTAGTAGTTCTGTTGGCACGTTTGAGATATGTGATCCGGTGTTTCTCAACCCTCATTAACCCGTGGTTTTGTTTTTTCCTGTTTATTTCCAGGTGGTTTTGTGGATATACCGTCAGAATCCTACCAGGCGCCTAACGTCCCTCCCCGTAATACGTCGATGGGGAGGGCCAATGCGCGGGGTAACAGCCATGGTCAGCCGGGTTCTGGGCCCCCGCACGGCCATCATGGAAGTGCTCCCCCTGATAGGGACGCCGACTTCGAGCCCTCGTGTCTCGTGCGAACGCCTTCCGGTTCCGTCTTCATACCCACCGGTAAGAAAAATACATCTTTTTTTTTTTTTATAAACTTGATATCCGTGGCATCATGCGGAAAGCAACTCGTGTATGTTTTGCGTTCTTGGAAAAACACTCACCAACTATCGTGCAGTTATTTAGAAAAATAATTAAAAATTGTGGACACAAGTTCACCTCTCTTTCCAGAAAATGAGTGTGAGTACGTGGGGTTCACTCCCAATTTTTATTTGTAAACTCGCACCAATTAGATGCCGAAAATTAGAATATTTGCCTGCTTTTATGACTTGCTAGTATTTTGCTGCATCAGACGAAACCATTTACCTTTACGAACATTTGGCGGTTAGGAATTTAATTTTTGAACTCGTGTATGCATGACATGCATCAAAACTCCCATTGTCATGCAATTTTAACCAAATCAGTACAAAATTGCGAACATTTTCGTGTCCCTAACAGACAAACGCTGTCGCAAATCTTGTTACTTGCATGCTTGTTTACTTTCATGTTTGCTGGGGCCAATGGCCAATCTTAGTCTTGGGTGTCCATTCTTCCATAGGTGGACATTATATATATCTTGTGATTATATTTCCGGTTCCTGCCTCTAGAGCATAATAGAACAGTCCATTACCCATAATGCCCTGGCTGTTTCGCGGTTGTCAGGGGCAACCAAATCATATTTAAGCAAGGGGGCCAGCATGGAAAAATCAGAAAGCCTTCGGGCCAGCCAACTGGCTGGTCCTCCTTCAACCCCTGCTAGGTTTCCTAGTTAGGGGGATTTTTGGCTTTTAGGCCTTTAGTAGGCCCAATTTTGGTTAGGCTCTTTCCCCCGACCTAAACTAAGCCTTTACCCTAATTTAACCCCAAAGTTCCCCAGCCCCTTTCCCCAGTCTTTGGTTCAGTCTAATTAGTTTAGCTCTCCCACAGTTTGCTATTTTTGGTCATGGTGCCGAAACCCGGGATAATAGCTGGGTTTTTTTCTTCACGGGAGTAAGGCTGGTAGGGTTCCCTTTACTGCGAATTTGGTTAGGCCCAAGTTAGGGTTCTCTTGTTTGGGTTTTTGTTAGGCCCTTTTTAGGTTTTTGGGAGCTTAAAGTGAAACGTGGGTAAGCCGAGCAATGGCTAAGCCTGGGCCTTAAGTTCCATTGTGTAGTTAGGCCTACGCTACTAGTTAAGCCTAACGTGTTCAGATCTTGCTGAAATTTGGTAGGGGCATGCAGAAGGGTCTTGGGGATCCGTTTTTAGGGTTTTTGGCGTTAAGCCTATTTTTAGGCCTATTTTGAATTTTTGAATTTGGGTATGTTTAGTAAAGGGGGAAACTTTGCTTTGGTGTTTGGGTTGCCTTATGGCAATATTTAAGTTGGGCTTATAAATAAGCATTCAATTTGTGTTTGGTATGCTCATGAGGAGCAATATTTTCTGCGACGGTTTTTTTTCCCCAAAGGGTTTTTTTTCCCATAAATCAACCTAATTTTCGGCTTTCAGAACTAACTTAATTTATGAGAGGTGTGTCGAATTTTGGTGAGTCTTTCTAGCAGTTTTGGTTTTCTTAAACCATGTTTTTTTTCGATCCTTTTAGGTGCATCGTAATTTGTAGTTTCAAGTCCGTACTTGAGTCCGTCTTTGAGTCGTTTGAGTCCGTCTTTGAGTCGTTTGAGTCCGTCTTTGAGTCGTTTGAG
>JAHWFP010171117.1:5447-15457 GCA_023313725.1 Lithobius niger
TATTCATGAAACTTAATCCTAAATTAATAGGGAACTACAAGTTATAACCATTATTCATGAAACTTAATCATACATTAATGGGGAACTACAAGTTATAATCATTATTCAGGAAACTTAATCATAAATAAATGGGGAACTACAAGTTATATTCATTATTCAGGAAACTTAATCATAAATTAATTGGGAACTGCAAGTTACAATCAATATTCAGGAAACTTAATCCTAAATTAATGGGCAACTACAAGATAATATTAAAACATAAGCAAAGAACATGCTGATGCGTGTCTTACCTTTTAGTTAATTGTTAAAGAAACTAATGAACAAATTCACCCCAAACATCAACCGTATGAGCTTTATACATTTTCATTTAGGAAATGTCCCTATAAACAGTTTAATTTTCAACTGCTGTAATGAGTAAAATAAACTTTCTTTTGTCGTTGTAGTTGACCAAAATTATTCATACAACATGAACATGGCAACAGTTGTAATCGTTATTCAGAAACTTAATCCTCAGTTACTGGGCAACTACAAGACGATATGTAAAACATAAGCTAAGAGCATGCAATTACATGTCACACCTTTCAGTTAATGGCTGAAGAAACTAATGAACAAATTCAGCCCAAACACCAACCGCATGAGCTATTTACATTTTCATTTAGGAAATTTTCCTCTAAACAGTTTAATTTTCAACTGCTGTTATGAGTAAGTAAACTTTCTTTTGTCGTTCTAGTTGATCAAAATTATTCATACATCATAAACATGACAACAGTTATACACAACAGTTATACACAAAGTTATGACAAGATTATCAAGGAGTTAATCGTAAAGTAATGGGCAACTACAAGACAACAGTTAAACATGAGATTGCGTCTCACACCTTTCAGTTAACTGTTGAAGAAACTAATGTACAAATTCAATCCATACACCAACAGTATGAGCGTTTTACTTTTATTTCGTTTGAGAATTCCCACTAAAATATTAATTTTCAGAAGCTCTTATTAGTAACATTAAACTTTCTTTTTTCATTCCTAGTTGATTGACTAGAAACAGCCAATAACCAGGACATGGTGTGTTACTGGTGTATTACTCACGTCGGAATTTTGAACATTTCGTTAGTAAAGTTACGCAAACAACCTCTGTGCAAAACGAACACTTTCGTAGACACGCTCACTACTTCAACCACTTTAAAACCATTCATTTTCATCGTAGAAATCTTTTTGAGCAAATAATTTTGATCATGGGGTGTGATGTTTTTCCTTGCTGATTCTGGTTCCGCTTTGACTGCAGAATAAAATGTGTCTTTGGAGTCTATTACTACTCGATTCTTGATCACCTCTCACTTGTGATTACGTATCAATGACTCATGTTTTCGTAAGAATTACGTTAGAAAGCAGTTCGGGTTTCATGCCATTTTGGCTGTCTATTCAGTGCAAGGGAGTGGTCCTAACCTTCCAAAGTACTGATTTTTTAAAGAAAGGCCGCTTGCTTTCTCAAAAGTAAATTAATTAATTTTTGTATTGTGAATTAAATTCACAATGCTTTAGATCGGGGGTATAAAACTGAGTTTCTCGGGGGCCAGTTGATTCTGAGTTAATGAATCACATGGATCGCTGTAAGCACCACAGTCGGAATCGTGCCATTAATTACTTCTTTTTGGCAAGCAAACACCTTGCAATGACCAAAATAATCGGAAATAAAGGAAAGGTGCTCTGCTGATAGCAGTTCCAATGCAAAATTTTCAGTGCATGTTTACAACCTTCGCTAAGTTATTTGAAAAGCTGTAACTGAGCGATCTCAAAATAATATTGATGTGTTGGTGGCTAGTAAAACGTGTTCATGTTGTTCACTCATGCTTAATAGTTCCTGCGCATTTTGTGGAATCTATGGTGTACTTTACATTGCGGTGACACGAGTGGTAATACGGAATGGAAATTATTCATAACACTCATAATATTTAACTAAAAAAGGTGCAATTTTTTTACAGGTAACATAGGATCACTTCTTAGTCCAAGGTAACATGTGTTGCTTGAACATTACTCATCCACCAAGGAAACACTACGCTCTTAGGGGGTCAGTTCACTTGGAAAAACTAAGAATTCAAATGTTTTCTCCGGTACCGGTACCGGTACCGGTGGTGGCGAGCTGTCGACGCGCCATTAAGCCTCACCCCCCCCCCCCCCCTACCTAAATAATATTAAATGTTCAATTTTATGAGGCGGTGGGTGCTTGGATGATTATTTAGTGGCAACCACATTCGTTACTTTCTTTAAAATACGCAAAATATCAAACCATAACCATGGCGTACGCCAAAAAAATCACTACTTGCAGTCGATAGCGATAACTTTGCAAATACCTGTCGGCTTTTTTGGGAACATCGCAAAAAGAAGTGGGCTTTGTTTGGAAATTATCAGCTATAATACCACGAGTGCTTCTATGAAATCGATAATTTGTGTGTTTTAGCACAAAACTCCTTTCCAGGTTTAAGTTCCCAAGACCGAAGGTCGAGAGAAATTTGTTGGAAAGGAATTGAGTGCTAAAACGCACAAATTATAAATTTCATAGAAGCACGAGTGGAATTCGGTTTGAGAATTTTTGTTTTCTTTCCGCAAAATGATTCTCTGAAGTTATTTCATTTTACAGTTTCGATTTCGATTTCCGATTTCATTTTTGAAATACGAAGTAATTTTGATTTATGGTGTTTAGTTTTATATATAATGTTTACCTTTCATGTTTAGTTTATGATGTTTAACTCTTATTTGGCGTAACGATACTATCCACCATCCATTTCATCATGCAACCTGTAATTTCGTTCGCATCAGCATTGGCATTTCTTATTAGGCCTAATCTCATTTTTTAATGTCGCTGATACGCCAAATTAAACTTTAAAAACCGAGAAGCATCCTCGTGCTTCCGTAAAAACCCAACGATTAAAAAATTTGACGTCATTTCCCTAATACGGGCATAAAACAAACAGCATCTTCTAAGTGAGATATACTGGCTAGATCTCTGGTTTGTTTGTCAGCGCCCATTGAAAAAATCTTCGATCTGTATAATTACTGAAGTTGAAGGTATGTTGTGGGGTTATCATACGTTATATCCCAAGAGCTAACGAAATTATCCATATTTTTTTTCAACTCGAGTGTTTTGGCCTTTATAAACTCACTAGTGCTATTTAGGCAGACATTAATTTCCCGAGTGCATACCACGAGGGAAGTTATCCGCCAATAAATAGCATGAGTGGGTTTAATGGGCCAAAACACAAGTGTTGAAAAAAATTTGATAATTTCCAATAGCTCGCGGAGTATTTAGTTAAAGAATTTCACGTCATATTTCAGTATTCAGCACTCTAAATTTCGTATGCAACATTTAAATATTTTATAAAGTTGTGCTGCTTCCAAATATCGGCGCGCCGATTGGCACTATGGCCGCCAGGAATAAAATTGGTATTCGCCGCGCTGAAGAATTTTTCATTGGCGCACCCCTCCAAACCTTTTACTTTAAACAATTCCGTAATACTAAATTAATAAATGCAATACATAATTTTATTCTTTCTAAAATTGCAAGAGTAAATAAAAAAAACACTCAAATACGGACTGTAGTGGAGCGTCATAAATTTCAAAACGGTGTTCAGAATTTGTTGCTAGGTTATGTTGACGTTAGGCCTAGCGACACAGGAGGATTAATGGGTTTCGCCACTGGCTTCTACGTGTGATTGCAGGCGTTGCTAGGTTATGGAAATGAACGACACAGTGCTGTATTTCGAAAGAACTTCCGGACTGTTACTGGTAGGAAAATACATACTTTTATTTGAAATGAATTCAACAAACGTATTGTAACGTGTCAACTGTGTAACATTTGAAGCGAGTGACTGCCAAAAGCGTATCAACTTCAGAAAGCGCTCGCCATGTTTTGCACGGTTTAGCATTACGCTGCGTCGACCAATGAAAGCTGTAGGATATTGCCTAACTGATTTAGTTTTAAATTTAGCCAATGAACATTGACTTACAGTGATAATACCACGAGTGCTTGTATTAAATCGACAATTTGGGTGTTTTGGCACGAAACCTCTTTCAAGTTTTAATTTCCCGAGAGCGAAGGTCGAGGGAAATTTGTTGGTGAGGAGTTGAGTGCTAAAACACACAAATTATACATTTAATACAAGCACGAGTGGAATTCGGTTGAGAATTGTTGTTTTCTTATCCCTAAACGATTTTCTGAAGAAATTTCGTGGAGACTCGGTTTCGATTTACGATCTCGATTTCGATATACGAAGTAATTTTGATTCACGGTGTTTAGTTTTGTATATAGTGTTTACCTTTTATGTTAGGTTGACGATGTTTAACTCTTATTTGGTGTAGCGATACTATCCACCATCGCATTTCATCAATCAATCTTTAATTTTGTTCGCTACGGCATTGAAATTTCGTATTAGGCCTAACCTTATTTTTATGTCGTTGATACACCAAATGAAACGTATATGCAGCTTCGTGTTTCCGGAAAAACCCGACGATTAACGAAGCTCAAGTCATTCCACCATCGCATTTCATTAACCAACCTGTAATTTCGTTCGCTTCGGCATTGGCATTTCATATCAGGCCTAACGTCATTTTTATGTTGTTGATATGCCAAATTAAACGAATCTTTATCGAGAATCAGCTTTATGGTGTTTCCGTAAAAACCCGACGATTAACGAAGCTGACGTCATTTCCCTAATAAGGGCATAAAACAAAGCAGCATCCTCTAAGTGAGATATACTGTATAGATCTGTGGTTGGTTTGTCAGCGCTCATTGAGAAAAGCTTTGATCTGTATTATTACTGAAGGAGGATGTCTGCTGTCCGTTTCGGTTTCGATGAGCCGGGGTCTTCCCAGTGTAATCCGACCATGGTCCTCATTTAGTGAAAAGAAAACGAAAATTCTCAGTGTAAATCGACCATGGTCCTCGCTTTGCGGAAAGTAAACGAAAATTCTCTTTGGAATGCTTCTTGTAATTTATTGGCACAAAAGCCGTGCTAAAATGACGCACACTTACTGTGGGTGAGGAGCATACAGGTTATGTAGAAGGTCTTCACAAAAAATAATTGTAAAAATTAGGCTAAAAATTCATTCATAGTCTTTTCGTGCAGTGCAATAGACATAGTGATATTTACCCTGCATGATCATGTAGGCTGAATGGAAAAGAGGCTTAATGGTTCGTCGACAGGTAGGTCATTAGTGCCAACACTAGTCACAGTGTAGTGGTCTGAGTTGACACTGCACCACACTTTACAGAGATGTTAAATAAATCCCCAAATCTAGATCTTCTCATACTTCTGTACCTACTGCACATATTTAAAAATCCTGGACAAGAGGACAGACTTATTGCCCAATTGACACGCTATGTCTATGGAAAAATGGAAATGGCGACAGACACCATCAAGATGGTGAAGACCAACATGCAAGTGATGGACCATAAGTAGCCGTCGACACGAATGATACTCACAAGAGATAACCCTTCTCCAAAGGAAGCGATGAGTGAGGTTGGTGTGACCAATATGCAAACAAGATAATACCACCTCTTCCTGGCGACTAAGGCAACAAGCTGAGTAATATTCCTGGGCAGTGCTTTAATCCTCCATTTCCCATGGAGCAAGGCCAGATTTCTTGCTACAATTTTGAGGAGCTATTTTCTCGTATGAGGGCAATTTCGTCTTGGACCTCGCCCTTTCTTTGAATTAAAGTGAGGTTTGAGATACTTTCGAGTTGTTCAGAGGAAAAGTCAAGGGAGGGGGGGAATGAAATCTTAAGCCCGCCCTTGTACGGAAGTATGCTTACATAAACCAAGATATTTTATGCAATTTTGTTATTTCCCATTATGTTACCACCAGCTTTTTACATTTTTAGATTCACAGGCACAAACTTAGGTTATGTAATGTTAGTTTAGGTTTACTTTCGTTCAGAGGCACACTCAGGTGAGAGGAGGGGCATTCAAGCTGGGGCAACTGTTCCCCCCCCCCCAAAAAAATTAGGACCAATTAAATTCCAGGTTGGTTTATATAATTTTGTTTTTTCCTGCTATAGCAGGTTCGGCTTTTTTTCTTTTTTCCAAGCTTTTTACATTCCCAGCCACGTACAATGAAATTAGACAGTTCAGAAGAAGCAACCAAAAGTCTACATTGGTGAACTATGTCTGGTTATAGGAAATTCTCAAATATTACGATGTTGTTACATTTAATAAACGAATGACAATAACTGCAAAGTAAATGCAATACTATGTCTGTTATTGTAACTGAAAAATAAAATGTTTGAACACAGAATGAAGTCAGTCAATTACATAAACTACAAATTTCTATTTATGGAATCTGTAGAGGCCGAGAAAATGTGGTGGCTTGTTTACAGTCTCGGAAAAAAAAGTATCATTATAAGTATCTTTAAACCCAACACGACCTATAAAACAAACAAAAGACACTAAAGAAAACAGTACACTGTTTCTTTGTTTCTTCAGCCATGGCCTTTCTTTTTTACGGCTTTGTTTCTTCAGCCATGGCCTTTCTTTTTTACGGCTTCTTTTATCCTTTGACTTTTGTTCAGTCGGCATTCTTGTCTGCAGCTCCCAATATTACCTTCTTTGCTGTGTTTCCCGTGCGTATGGCGAATATAATTTTAAAGAGTGCAAGCCCCAACCCGTTTATTTTTATTTTTGGTGGTTTGGGGTAGAGATTGCACTAGCCCCCCCCCCCCCTCCTCCTTCGGTGATTGCACCATGGTTTAGTCAATAATAAAAGGAAAACTAAACCCAATGTTTCCGGAATTTTCATTTGTAACTTGCATTTTGCAGTGAATATTATTTACCGAAGTAACTTTATTATAGCGAAAACCCATCACTATTTTCTTACACCCTCGAAGAACAAAAGTGCATTGCACCAATGGTGAAACCGCACCAAGCCTTACCCTATCCATACAAAAATATTAAAGCTAAGTCTGCAAGACATTGCTTGTGTAGAACGTCTCTACCCGCGTGCACGACTTCCAACAGCGTCTAACAACTAAATCGAACTTAAAATGTCGTAATTATTGGTCATAACAGTTATCATTCACCCAACTTGCAACATGAAATTTGCATATTCGTCATTTCTGAAAGCAATATCTTAAAACAATCGAACTTTTGATGCCGTACACGCCCTGGTGGAAGTAATCCATAAAGGATCGTTTCAGAGAAGCCAACATTTCCTAAATTTCATTTTCCAATATTGTATTTCAGTTATGTAATTTAGGGTGGGTTATGTTTGGTTCAGTGGCACATTGTCACAGCGATTTATGGTTTTAGTTGCATTTATCTGCTTCAAACTTGCACCAGTCTCGGCGTGGGTATTAAAAATACTCGCGGTGCGTTATGCAGTCATGGCATGCGGTCTTGAGTCTCGTCATCCCTTTGTTTAGAAGTATTGTGATTAGTTTTATTTGAGAGTTGGCTTGTTATTGTACGTTTAATGTTTCTTAATCAATTAGTAACTTAGTTTACTAAATTCCCCAAATCTTAATCTTTTACATCTATGAATCTAATTTTAATCTTTATGCAAATATTTCTTTATTACACACGTGGTGTTGTGGAGTGCATCGTGAGAAGCCCAAGACTGACACGTAGCCTAGTCGTTTTCAGCCGCCCATGGCCTGGTTCACCACTTGGGGGAGTTTTTGGAGGTTAGCTTCGCCGCACTGGACTATTCTTCACTCGTCATAATAATGGTCATTTCTGAACGACGCTCGACCTGACGCACGACCTCGCCTGACGTCACTCTGGTCCTGGCTCGGTCGACTCAAGATGGTAGCTTGCTAGACTCGATGATTTCGTCGGATTCTTGTCCCATCCAGCAGTAATCTGCTTCCCATCGTACCGTTCATGTCCTCAACCCCTTCTCTAGAAGCCATGCCCTGCGATATAAACCTGATCAAGTAGGTTGGCGCTAATGACCAAGTTGTCGACGCGCCATTAAGCCTCAATCCCCCCCCCCTGATCAAGTAAAAACTTTCAGTATTCCATTTGTGTTGGCCCAGCTGATACGCAACTTGGTTATAATGAGGTTTTGGGACAGATTCCGTATGCATGCTTTTAACCAAGACGCCACGTTGTTTAACACGCTTATTGATAGCTACGGGTGTTTGAGAAGCTAGTACTTTGTGCCTCGTTGCCAGTATACGTAGCGGAACCACTTCCACAGCGGCTCCAAGAGCGTCCACCATCGATCTGTATACATTGGTTGTACTATCTCCGTTGGTGTAAAGGGTAAATTAAGGTCTCTGTTTCTCGAAAATAATGTCATTTTTTTCCCAAATTTACCTAACCTAACCTAAACTAACCACATAACACCAGAAACCGCAATCAAAATCTTAAACCTTTCTAAACTTCATGCGCCAGAATCTAGATAGGCCAGCCATCTTGCTCGGAGCTTCTGAGGTAGTGGACCCTACGTAGCCGTTTGGTAGGAAATTGAGTAGGAGTGTTGGTGCTTCGGTGATGTTGTTGCGGAATCACGTTTGTTATCGCCCATAAAGGTTTGGTGCTTCGCCAGTTCACTCGTGATGAGGTCCGTAACGAGATGTCAGTTCCAACTAGGAGTTTAGTTTCGTCGACTGAACCCCTAATAGTTTAGCTGCCATTTAACCCTTAAGAGGGAGTGCAACCCCTTTGGTTATCTCAATTCTGTCTACTAGATGGCGTAGGGTCTACAACGTATTTCAGTTACGATCGTATTTCCACGTTTTCTCTGTTATTTTCCAACGGAGTAGTGTTTCTAATGAAAGAGAATCGTCTTGTCTAGCGAAGTGTGGAGGCAAAATTATCGAAAATATGTTTTTGTACTTTGGAGCAATATTTTAAGGTTGGCTGATTGAAAGATAAATAAAAACTCTAAACGTGATTTCCATCCAATATCTAGGAATTAAATCCTTTCCCACATTACAAAAGTGTTATTGATTTAAAACAAAACAACAAAACACCATAATATGCAGGTATTGTTTGAAAAAATCGTTCCTACTCTAATCGGATTCGAACGCAGAACAGGTGTTACATGTGACGAGGCATGTTCACAAAGAAGGGCTGGATAGCAGTGCCAACTCTCGTTAGATCCGTGCGTTTGGAAATCTGAGCAAAAGGACGTTTCACACGCGATCGACGTAAAACTGTCCTTAGTATTGCAGTTACACGTCGTTGTGCTTCCAAATATTGACTTAGATTGCGCTTCATTGCTCCAGTACTTCACCCAAACTACTATACATCAACAAATTATAAATCGACAAAAAAATATATCTGAAATTTGTAACACAGGTAGTCTAGTCTAATAGGATTAGAACGAAAAAGTGAGTATGAGGCAGGATGCTATACAAATCAAAAAATGGGAGAGTAGTCGTATATATCAATTACACATTCCCGCAGCTCTTTTTGTGTGAGTGGTTTTCGCGATCCTTTTTAGACGATATGGTTTTATTTGTGTTTTTTACCTTCGCCTTTTTATTTCCGTTCTTATTTTTTCTGCGACATTTTGCTCTGTAGTCCATTCTCCCTGGTTTCAGGGACAAGTCAATATTTTCGAAATTGGGGAAGGGGGGGAGGTAAGTATCAAATTTGAGATCCGATAGCCGTTTCGCCGATTTTTAATCAGTGTCTTAAATTTCGGCATAACGGGTATTTCCCGTTTCGCTGACTCCTGTTTTGGCGAATATTCATTTTCAAATGAAATTACGTGCCTCGCTTGCGCTGCTGCACTTGCTGCAGCTAAACATAACATCAGAAACCTCAGCTAACTGCAAATTCCTTTCAGCTAGGAATGCTTCTTTAACTTCAACATTTTATGTTTTTATAGAGTATTTTGATTCTGCGAAATGGGATTTGGCGAAATGGGAATTCCCTTTTCGCAGAATTTTAATCAGGACATTCGGTGAAATGGAAAGACATAGTATGATTCACAAAGTTTCGATGCCCCGCTCTCCGATCTAATGCCCCAACTTGCCCTTCCACACATTCAAGTGAAAAAA
>JAHWFP010171118.1:0-11935 GCA_023313725.1 Lithobius niger
CCGCCTCTTCCTTGACAAGATCTCTGGCTGCTTCCGCCATCTTGCATTTATTTTTGGATTATTAACAAAAACCCCGTGCTCGTGGATGCTCGTATTGTTGCGTAACCATAACGTGCATCCCTTTATTCTTACGCAATCCACGGCAACGTTAACGTGTCCTTATTTTGTCCTCCGTTACAGATCAGTTTTTAGTTCGTCCAGGCTTTTACAACAAATCTAAAGACCAGTGTTGATTGTTCATGACATTGTTTCTTGAAATCTTTGGTTGTAACTTGGAAAAGAAATGAAATTTAAATTCGCTGGTGGCGATTTCAAAACCCTCCCACGCATTTGTCCTGACCCCTACAACCCCCAAACCAACAAAAGGACCATGCTCAGATCATCATGCATCTGTGTGCCAAAATTCAGCTATGCAGGCCTTCTCAATTTTGCGCTAGCCATGAGCAAAAAGTCTATGGAATTTAACGTGAGAAAAATATTATTAGCTAGCAGTAACATAAAAACAACATTATTGACGCATCTTTTTCTCTATGATTGGTGGACACTCATCCTTTAAATTTTAGTTTTTCTTAAGCTCTGACCCTTCCCCTTACATTTTCCACAATTTGAAACATTTCTGTCGCATTGGGATTTATCCTCAACATGCCAAAATATGCTTTCAGTTGCTTACAGTGAACAGACAAGCAGCCTTTTTATCATTAACAATAAATATTTTAACAATCAGATGTCTACAATGAGATGATCTACTGTTACTTGGCGGCGACACACTAGCGTGTGTCTAGATAGGGTGATTATTCATCGATACCGAGATAACGGGAAGGCTTCCAGCTATGAAACTGGACGAATGGGTGTAGTACAATACGAACTGCGTACCTTTTATGCACTGGAGCCTGGGGGCGTAACGGGGAGGGCGTCGAAGGGCGCCTAAGTACGAAAATATTTTTATAACCATTGTTAGTATTGTCGGCATCGTCTCTCATTGGTTGGCCAAAGTTCGGACAATGAGAACGTGTATACTGACGTGCGTGCGTAGACACACGCTAGTGTATCACAATAAATCTGAACAACGTTGCAAAGAAATTGTATTCACGTCCAATTCATGAAAAATAAACCAACTGTAAAAACAAAGCAAAATAAACAAAGCCAAAAAGCTGGTAAAGACGCCACCAAGTTGAGAGTGGTTCGGCCCTTCAAATAAGTGATATCAGCACACCAAATCTAACTAAATAAAACAAATTACAACAAAATTAAAACCAAACCAAAAACCTATAATGAGGTGACCAAATTGAAAATGGTTCGGCCTATAGGCAAAAGGTAGTAGCAAATTGTTGAAAACCAATTTCTTGTTGACGTGGCACTTTATTACACATCTGCACAGTAGTGGAGTTAAGTTAACACACAATTAAAAAAATAAGAGTGATATCATATCAAAAACCAAAACTGGTAAAAGGGGCCGCCAAGTTCCGAATGGTTTGGCCCTTCAAAGGAGTGATATCAATACACCAAAACATTCGCCAACTTAAGCGCACCGAATAATACTTTGGACGTTAAATGAAAACTTGAACATTGCTACCGAAAGTAGCAATGTTCTAGTTTTCATTTAACCTTCGAACTATTAGTTGGTGCGATTAACTTGGCGAATGTTTTGGTGTATTGATATCACTAATTGAAAGGCCGAACCATTTGGAACTTGACGGCCCCTTTTACCAGTTTAGGTTTTTGATATGATTGTGCATACTCCACACAATGCATAAGCATTTTTTCTCAATTGTTCCGTAATTATTCTCGGCTTTTGTGAGATTTCTGGAGAGACATAGAACAGGATGATATTTGCCGTCGTTGCAGTGAGACAAAAAACTACCCAAGTCTACGTTTGACGAGTCTGTGATTAAATGGTAGTCTTTTGTGTCGTCTGATGGTCTGAGAACAGGGTTGTCAGTGATACGTTTTTTCAGAGTCACGTATGCGTTCTTGTGCACATCACCCACTTGGCACGGTTTTTTGACCAGCTTATTTGCCAATAGAGCTTCAATCGACACATAGTCGTCGATGTACAGCTGATAAAATCCTATAAGATCCAAAATTTCCTTCATCTGTTGCTTTGTTGATGGGCATTTTAGTTGAGCGACCGCTTAGGTTTTTATGTGTCGCTATGGGATCACTTTCCACCACCAACTAAGCGCCCTAGGTACTTCACTTGATGTTTAGCCCGTTAGCACGGAGGTAAACCCAATGAACATTTTTGTATGCCAAATCGTATGCCAAATTGCTTAATACACAAAAATAATTTGTAAATATGTTGTAGGTGTGTATCCCACGTTGAATTTCCTTTGCTTGATTTTTTTCTTATGGCTACGTCATCATGGAATGGTTCTGCAAAGTCCCGATGTCTTTGCATGTCATCCACCAGCCTCTGAAAGTAGAAGGATCCATTTTTAAGCCCATGGGCATTGTCTGTGCTGCATAAACTTCACAACAGTCGTAAGTTTTCTTGCGTGTCCAGTATTTTCATATTGAAAATATCCTTTTAAAAATAAACGCAGAAGTCTGCTTGGCCACCTTCTCCACTATTTGTTCAATATTTGGCAGTTCGTATCGTTTCTACTTGGTCCTTGTTAATGAGCATGTAGCCAGCTACTACACGATTTTCATTTTCTTGCTGAAAAACCAACGTTCGACATCCAAGCATTTTGTTACATCCCATTTTAATTAGAATTTTAAAATGCATTTTAAGCACACCTCAAAGTAATTTCTTGATTTCTTCATCTATATGTGGCTTTATATTGCGTGAATAGGCGTTAATTTTGCCATCACCTCTTCATCATCAGTCAGCTCAACATCGAATACCATTTTTATTCATTCTTCCTGGACGACGGAAAAAAAACCTGGCACCCCTGCGATGACTCCTTTCAGACGCTTCCTTTGTTCTTGGGTTAGGTTAGATGTGTCCGCCACCTGGTTCAGCATTTCATCCGGGGTCAAAGGGTCACTCACATCTCCCTCCCAACATGGTAATTCATCGCCGATGCCATCCTCTTGCTGTCCTCCATAATTGTGTTCATTTCAGCTGGTCTCTCACAATGTGGTTTCAGCATGTTGATGTGATATATGGTGATCTTGTCATTTTTCTTGCCCTTTTTTAAATGGTACTTTACTTCACTACATTTCTCTGTAATTTCAAAGGGGCCATCCCAGAAGACTTCCATTTAATTTTTCTGACCACAATGAAGTGCCACAATCGTGTCTCCTACTTTGTAGTTCTTCTTCTTAGCATCCTTATCGTAGCATATCTTCTTGTTTATTCTATCCATGGCTTCATTTTCAGATACAATCTTTCTTGCCTCATCCATGTTGTTGAGGACATCAATCACATATTCTATTACACTAGGATGAATGCTGGGGGTCATCCCATTTCTTCCAAATTATGCTCTTCAGTCCGTTCATTGAGCGACCATACGCTAATTCATATGGTGTGAATCTAATCATCTGATGCCCTGCCATCCGTAAGGCAAACAAGGTTGGATAAATGGCAATGTCCCATTCTAAGTCTCTGCTGTTACATATGGCACGTAAGGTGTCCTTAAGTTGCAGTCCTCTCCACAGTTCCTTGAGTGTGTGGATGGTAGGGACACTGTGAACAATCTTCACTCCACAGTAGTTTAGAAAAGTTGCCATCAGTAGCAATGTGAATACAATTCCTTGATCACACTGAACGATATCTGCGAACCCTATTCCACAGTAAAGTTTCAAACGTTCTTGAATAAGTCTCAGAGTTGCCACAAGTAATTGGTATTGCCTGCGGCCATTTTGCTGCTGCATACACTGCAATAAGCAAGTACTTATTTCCCTTTTTCGGCTTTTTAAGGGGCCTACCACGTCCAGAATCATCTTGGAAAAGGGTGTTCCCACGAATGGGACATTAACTAATGGCACTTTAGGTGCCAAATGTGTTTTCCCAAGTCTTTGACAGTTATCGCAGGTCATTATGAAATTGTCCACAGTAGCCATAAAACCTGGCCAATTAAAATGCTTCCTGCATCCTTAAGTTCGTATTCTTATTCACTAGGTGTCAACTATAGGGGGTCTTCAGTCATGACCTACTTTCAAAATTTGCTGTCTGAATTTTTTTTGGCACAATAATTGGTTGAAAAGTAGTTTTCATTTTCTCACTTTTCCAATGACGTCGTAAAACATCTTCTTTCAAAAAGAAACAACTTTCACAACTTCAGTCGACCTTGTCCCTTGCAACAGTGAAGCTTCTCTGCTCTGCTGCTAACAGAGATTTGTCACCGTTGAGCAACTTTTTAAAGCCAGCATTAGACAGTTTTGTAGGAGCGTTGTCTTGTGTAGGGTTTACGCTTGTTTAGTTTGTTGTAGTTTGTTTGTTGTAGTTTACGCTCGTTTAGTGTTGCAGTTTAGACTTGGGAATATTTGTTGCTGTTCCTTTTTTCCTACACGCACATCATTTTTGTTTTAGTTACGGTGCACACACCGAGTTAAAGGTGGTCTGTCATGACACTTGCCATCACTCACAGAACTAACACACCTCGTGTTTTGATCTAAATTATCATACTCCACGTCCACTTTCTGATGCACTGTTTCACTACTGCGCACACTATCACTTACAGCTTCAGGTTCAAGGACAGTGGGAACACTACTGCCAACTTCCCCCAAGCTGACACACTCTCTAGTCTTAGACCTTGTTCAACTTAATTTCATTTATTTGTGATTCATCCATTGTCAAATTCTACACACAGGGCTTGCAAAACAGCTTTCGTTTTTCGAAGCCACCCTGACATTTTCACAAAATTTCAAAATTGCCACTCTAAACTCAAAAATATTGCAACGATAAAGGTTCGTTCTACCCAATCTGATCCCGAATACAGCAACAGGCTTACTTTGCTCAAATTGTTGAACGTTTTCCGATTAAACCTCTACATGCATTCGTGAAATACGCTACTTCACATAAATTGTCATACAGTTCGAAAATTTCACACACAGTTCGAAACCATCCAGAATCTTGCACACTTGACTGGCTCGAAATTGCTGGAGCGCCGTTGTGTGCACCTTGGTGACAAGTTCTTTGCACCTCCACCACAGCGATTACGCCCGCTGGGGCAATTCATTCGACGTCTCGCCTTCTTCAGTCAGCATTCTAGCTTGTACTTTGTCTAGCCAACGTCCTGACTCTATCATTTTCTTCAGCCATAGTCCTGGCTTTAACATTTTCTTCAGCCATAGTACTGGCTGTAACTTTTTCGATGACCTAGGTGACAAATTCTTTGCACCTCCACCCACAGCAATTACGCCCGCTGGGGTAATTCAGTCGACGACGTCCCGGCTTCTTCAGTCAGCATCCTAGCTTTTACTTTTTCTTCAGCCATAGCCCTGGCTTTAACGTTTTTTCAGTGTGCCTTAGGCGCGTCTGTTCACTCGAACTGGCTGTAACACCCATTGCATAACACTTGACGACACTTCTTTCGACCTCGCGTACTTAAAAAAAAATCTTTGCCCTCTAGTTTTGCATAACTTGTAACCTTGCTACTGTTTATTCTGGGACCGATGGTCACAAGTGTCAGAAGCCTTTTCTATTAATACCGGGATGGTGTCATTGCCAAGACAACCTCTGTTACATCTTCTTATCTAGCGTTCTCATATTGTTATTGTCAGGGCAACGTCTGATACGTCTGCTTATTTTAGTCTTGTCAGGCATTGTTGCCTAGCAATAATTTCCCACAATTCATTGCGATTGCAAACCGACTATGAAAGAAAATATCACTGCAAAGAAAATTAGTTTTTCTTTCAGGCCAGCCACGTATCCAATGTCAGGTTTTCCTTTTTTCCCCTTACTTAAGCCTTCTCAAACCAAACCTATCCCGCCTCAGCTATCTTAAGCCTAATACCTAATTTAAGCCTAGCCTTTAACCGTTAAGTCCCTTGATTGAGACTAATTATTTTCTGCTATTTTCGCAAAACAAAACTGCCGATGTGGATTTTCGAACCACCTCTGTCAACAATGAGTATGCTGCCAATTCAATCACACCGTTACCACAAATGTGGCGTTTGGCTCATGAGAGCCCATTTCCAATGGTGCCGATACAAACAAGGTTTTGACTTTCTCAGAATGCCCTCGCACAACTCTGACCCACGCTGCCACCACCCGCCTTTTAAAGGAATCGAAACGCAGGAATCAACTTCTTGTAGTTGATCCAAGACTAAGCCAAGTAATGAACTTTAAATACAAATAATCCCCATTTGAGCAAGACTTGATGATATAACAATGGTTAAACAATGCTTCACCGATTGTTGAACATATTGCCCCCGTTTTTCGTGTAATGCCCTGACGTGGGCAATGCGTTCAACAATCGTTAAAGCATTGTTTAACCAGTGTTGGCTGCAAAAGGTGGCATAACTCAGCACCCCGTTTGTTGAACGCCTATGATTCGAATTGGCGCTCGTGTCTGCGCATTGTTAGACGAACTTTCCCTTCAGCAACAAGAGCGCACGAGGCGGCACTCGTGTGTTTCAATAATTGTAGGATCAATTTTGGGCATTATAATGGGTGACAACCGAAAACCTCGCGACATTATAAAACAATGCCCGCGGGTGCGACTTGTGACATTGTTTTATAATGCCGTCGGTTTTCTGTCATTATCCTTTAATTAGTCCTACAAATTTATCCAACATGCGGGAAACACGTCTATATCCACTGTTGACAAGGTTGACTATACACTGATCAATTGATCACACGGATCACATGTGATCACACAGATCAAAGTCCCTGTTATGCTGCACTACAGCACTTCGTATACTAAATCACTTGGCCAGGAGTTGAAACTATTTCTGTTTCCTCAGAAACGCGAACGTAGAATCGTATCACAACACAACAACACATTTGCTCAGAATTCCCCGATTGGACCACTCGCAAATCTCGATCTGCCTGTCGTCATGATGAATGTATCAGAATCTTTAATAAAAAACAGGCATTCGGCAACTTACTATTTTGGTAAGCAGTTGCAATAATAAGTACACAATAATAAGTACACAATGAACAACACATTTCCTCAAAATTCCCCGAGTTTGGATGGTTCACGTTCATTGGATTAGGCAAACGTCACAAGATCCCGTGCCAAAGGCCTCCACCACTCACGCTGTTTGTTTACAAACGGCCATTATGCTCTCTCGTGCCAGGGCTCTCTACAGTACTGGCCGGATCTTGGATGAAAAATAGCATTACGAGACTGGGTTAACAATATGGCCGCCGAAAGTACCGCTGATGCGATTGATTTGTCTAGTTGCAGCATTTTTTTTCAGCCGAGGGTGAGACCATCCGTACAAATTGCGAACGAACGTGTCGTCTTTTTTTTTTTGAAAACACAGAGAAACAGCTTAGCTGTGGCTGAGTGATATGTTTAACAACTATTTAAAAATACTTTTATTAGACTAATAAAAATTAGGCACCAAAATTTACGTAAAAGTTTAAATTATTATTTCGAAAACAGCCACTAGCTGCCAATAGATGTCGCGTCTCTCCGTGCACAGATGCTACCTCGAAGAACAGACGTGGCGGCCATTTTGTCTACCCCACCCCCCATATCGTTGTAGAGCGGACCGGACAGTTTTCTGGCCATGATCGTGCCGTCAGCGTCCTAGAACACAGATTTGAAACAATTTTACGACAAAGTTGAATCCGAACGAGTGCTCTACCATCGGTTCACTCTGGCAACATCAAAGTACCAAACAAACAAACGACGAAAATGAGAGCAATTACAAGATATATGCTTGATCGAACCGTTCTGGAGAAATAGAATTGATTTCGAACGGATAACTCGAATTAAAGGGAAGCTTCTGTCACGTAAGCTAAAATGCAAAATAGGTTGTTCCCTAAAATAGGCCTACCTACGTGTGTCACAAGACACTAACGAAATCCACACATAGCTTTAGCTTTAGCTTTTGACGAGCCGTGGCGCCAGAAGGAGAGACGGATAATTTTGGTACGTAAATAAGACATAGCCTAAAACTGATTTGCAACTGAGTTTGAAAGGAATCTGATAATGGCTTTGAAAGTTATGGTGGTAACGACAGCACAGGATCAGAAGCTCCAACACCGACTGCGCAAGCTAAAATTTGTTCCCGGTTCTGGCCAAAAAAAAAGCAATATATATCTGTAGGTTATATATATATCCGTCCAAAATATATCCGTCAATATATATCCGTCAATATAATCCGTCAATATATATCCGTCCAAAATGTGTTTTGAACGGTGACTGGCTCAAAGCGGTGTGACGTAACAAATATTGTTCGAAGGAAAACACGACTGGCGGTTGAGTGAGCGGCGAAAAATGTCAACTTCTACCCTGGCATCGGATTTTCGAAACTGTGGGGAGACGGAGAGGTTCATGGTGCCGCTCACAATCTAGGGTACAATTCTGCTTTTACGGCGGATGGGGTGGGGGAGGGGGAGGAGGAAGGTGGTTTCATGGACTAGGAAGGCGAGCCCGGTGATCAGTAACAGGGTGAATGACGGATCAAATCATTAAAGTTAACACCTCATGAAAAATGAACCATTCGGTGAACACTCTCCAAGTTCGCCCTGAGCAAAAGTAATTCTAGAAAACTAATTCCACGGCTATAGAGCAGGGACACGACGTAGTATTATTGTATATAACTCTATGCTGGAGCCTTAATGGGTTAGCTGCAAAGGGCACTGCAGAGAGAAACAGAAGGGCGTCATACTGAAGCCGATGCTGTGAAGAGTGATTTCTTAGACCTAAAACGCGCGATTTTTGTTGTTGGAGAAAACAAGGTTATTTTATGCCTAAGAAATCCGCTATTCCGTTGTTTTCCCTCCATTTTTATGTAGTGCACCTTGTAGTTATGCCCTCTAAAACCCATACTGGCGCCAAGCTGGTGCCAATATGGCGGCAAATGTCACTGCTCTATAATAAAATTTATTAATGTTTTTTTAGTACAAAATGCCTCAGCTTTCAACAAATTTGGTTACATTTTCAAAACGTGAGTTGTAAATGTGAATAATCAGGTTTCAAACACACGTTGAGCAGAATAAACAAATTCCGTGAATCTTCTTCTAATGAGAAGTTTCAGCACTTTTTGCAGATAAGATAAGAGTAACAGCCAGTTTCGTACACAAATAAAACCAAACTACGTTTCGGGAGGACAACCTCCCGTCTTCAGGTAAAAATAAACACTAAAACATTTTAAAAATTCATGGCAGTATCTGCCGAGTCACCAAGTCTATAAAAACAAACCATTCAGGCATGGTCAAGGCCTAAAACATTAAAATTATTAAAAATATAAAACGTCCCAAAAGATACCAAATGATACACCACGTTATTAGATGGGTGCCCGGAAGTAGAGTGGTAACAGGAGGCAGTGATGTCACGCGGTTCAGAATACTTTGGCCTGGTCCAAATTAAATAGGGTGGTTAGTCAGACGGCTTTTTCTTGAACTTATTGAATTTGTTAAGTTGTAGGCTGTTGATGACTGGAAAATATTCTTTTAGAGATTTGCTTTCTGGAATTAAATGATTGTAAACAGGAGGTACATGAGTGAGGATATAAGTGATTCAAGGTTTATTCTTGCCCTGGTGTTTTTTTCGGTGAAAAGTATTTCGGTTCTGTCCAGGGCTGGTGCATGCCCTGTTGAGAGTTTTTTGGGGGAAGATTCCTGTTTTAAAACAGTGTTGAACAAGTGAACTGAATTCAGTATGTAATTTAAAATTAGATTTGTGGGAATTGAGACGCCCCTGTAGCCTTTGCAGGCTCTAGCTCTGTTGAAAGCACATGTGGGGTTAGTTATATTGGCCAGAGCCTGCAAAGGCTACAGGAGCGTCTCAATTCCCACAAATCTAATTACGTCTCGTGTATCTGTGCGCGTGTTAAATGCTGCCTATGGACGTTTCCATTTTATTGGGTTCAATTCCCTGCTCAGACAGTCTGACGTTCAAGTCCAAAAGGCAACGTAAATAGGTTTGCATCCGTATTTATTTAACCATATTCAAGCCCATATGGTTTTTCTTACTGTTTCACCTGCCGTGTAATGGCACAGCCCCTTTGATGACCAAAATGTAGTAATCCATGGCTCGACAGATTCACGGAGACCAAACACTGCACAAAATAATTGCTCTTCGTAACTGGGTGCAAAATTATTTGCTCTAAAATAATCTTAAACGCATGCAAAGAGAAAAGGCAAATAGATAATTCACAGCTCTCTGCTATTAACTCATTAGAAACCCACGCCCTCGTAATGCGTAGTCGAATACACGGAACACGCCATGTGGCATAAATTCATGAATTAATAATATTTCGTCGAACAACACACCAGCTGTTATGGTGACTGGGCTGAGTTAATATTTATAGTAGAAATACACTTTCATTTTGCTGACGTTTTTCGTGGGATTTAGACTTCAACCCTCACCTAAGTATTGGATTCAGTGGGTGTATTATTTTTCCACTTCCATAGTTTAGTTTGAGAAATTAACGCTTGCAACGAGAAGCCCACAGTTTTTTTTTTTCTCTTTTTTCACCCGAAACAGCAGACTTCGGGATACCTGTATGAATTTAAGTCAAAAAACAACTTAAAAATTATTTCACCTTAGATATTCACCTTAGATACAGATAAACACATCCTCCTGGGTAAAAAAGCTTCGTTGGTGTCAACATTCCTAGGAAACATTTTCAGAAATGTGCACAAATATCTCCCAAATAGTCAGCGCTACCGAAAATATTTCCCGTAGACATAATCTGTTCGTGTTTTTTTTACTGCCGAAGACCAGCAATTTTATAGCAAGTATGAGATTTGCATAGTATTTTCACAATTCACACAACGCCATATAAGTAATTATTCACTCAATGTATAAACATATGAATAAAATAATATTCATGGTTATTACGAATAACCAGCGCAGACCCACGCGGATGAGAAGGAAAGCAACAGACAGGATCGCTTCGCCTCCTGATCGAACGACACACATAACATAAGCGTTCAAACAACCTTACGTAGGGTAAAAAAACCTACGGTGTACACAGGGGCGAATTCACTAGCAGTGAATTTTCGGCAAGAAGTTTTACCAGGCTTCTGATGAGTGGAGGGTAAAGGATGTATAATGTAATAACGTGGAGGAATGGCGCTAGGGACTTGCCACCAGCAAAAGTAATCCGTTTTGTAGAATAATGTAATAAAGTCGGGGGAAGGGTGGTGGTAACTCGTCACCTACAAAGGTAATCCGTTTTGTATAATAATGTAAACGCGGGGTTAGGGTGCTAGGGACTTGTCACCAACAAAAATAATCCGTTTTGTAGAATAATGTAATAACGTGGGGGAAAGACACTCGGGACTTTTCACAAACAAGTATAATCCATTTTGTAGAAATATGTAATAACGTGGTGGAAGGGCACTAGAAACTTGTCACCAACAAAAATGATCCGTTTTGTAGAAAAATGTAATAACGTGGGGGAAGGGCGAAGGGTCTTCTCACCAATAAAAATAATGCGTTTTGTAACATAATGTAATATTGTGAGAGAAGGGCGCTAGGGACTTGTCACCAACAAAAATAATCCGTTTTGTAGCATAAAGTAATAACGTGGGAGAAGGGCGCTAGGGACTTATCACCAACAAAAATAATCCGTTTTGTAGCATAATGTAATAACGTGGGAGAAGGGCGCATGGGACTTGTCACCAACAAAAATAATCCGTTTTGTAGCATAATGTAATAACGTGGGAGAAGGGCGCTTGGGACTTGTCACCAACAAAAATAATCCGTTTTGTAGCATAATGTAGTAACGAGGGAGAAGGGCGCTTGGGACTTGTCACCAACAAAAATAATCCGTTTTGTAGCATAATGTAGTAACGAGGGAGAAGGGCGCTAGGGACTTGTCACCAACAAAAATAATCCGTTTTGTAGCATAATGTAGT
>JAHWFP010171131.1:0-16771 GCA_023313725.1 Lithobius niger
AAAGTAAGATGGTTCGTTTTTTCAACGCTGTGTAGATTTACTTAATAAATATATGTGAAAACTAACCCTTGTGCTGCGAATAGGTCAAACATGTGCCACTGCGCGAGAACAAGCGTTTAAATGAACTTAAAGCGAAGACAGCATTTTGTTTCTAGAGCCAAGGCCCACTGGAGTAGAAATTGCGTGTCTTGCCTCCCGACTCCACGCCAGTTCATACGGGTGCCAGGAAGCCAAAGCCTCTTCGTACTGCTTTGGTAAAATAAGATTTTGGCAATCGACGCTCTTGAAGCCACAGAAACTGAAGTCTACTGCTTTTCACCCAGACGGCCTTGTGCAAACGGTGGAAGACGAAGCGAGTGTCACAACACGGATATCCCACGTGCTTGGACGTGTGTGCAATTGAGTTGTCCCTGGTGTTAAATATATAGTCGCAGCGAGCGCGTCAGCGCAAGCAAGATGAATCATATCAAAAACCAAAACTGGTAAAAGGGGCCGCCAAGTTTCGAATGGTTCGGCCCTTCAAAGGAGTGATATCAACACACCAAAACATTCGCCAACTTAATCGCACCGCGTAATAGTTCGAAGATTAAATGAAAACTAGAACATTGCTAGGTTTTGTCAGGTGGGTCATTGCTCTCGATTTCAACACAATTTAAGCTTTTGTACCGCATTATTATTTTCCCCAAGTACCTGAAATGTGCCCAACTATGCTTCAAGATATAAGACACTGACGCTACGTCGCCGCGCTACAATGGTTTACAACCTCGACAATTGAACTGATGTGATGTTTGTTGTGATGATTGTTGCCTAACTTGGCGCGACACACTAGCGTGTGTCTAGGTTAACCACAGCCAGTATAATCACATTAGTTGTCATATTTATGGATAGTTTCTTTTTTATGTTCCTCTTTTTTTCCCTTTCAGGATTCAGATATAAGTTCGTCCAATTTTATATCAAACGCAGTTAACACATACTTCGGCGTTCTCATCAAAACTTACACTCCTGGGTACAATCACACACATTCATTGTTGGTTTTGATTTTTTTTATTACATTTTAATTCTCAGATCTTGTATCGCATTTTCTCATTAAATCCTCGTGTTATTTTCCGGGGATTTACTTTCCATGGGAT
Organism: Lithobius niger; assembly: GCA_023313725.1. NCBI lineage: Eukaryota > Metazoa > Arthropoda > Chilopoda > Lithobiomorpha > Lithobiidae > Lithobius > Lithobius niger. The sequence continues at coordinate 1,131 of JAHWFP010171131.1, forward strand.
CTTTTTTCCACGATTTTTTTTTTCTGGGATCTTTTCTCTGGGGACCATTTAACCGGGATTTTCTTTCCGGGGATTTTTCTTTTCAGAGATATTTCTTCCGGGATTCAGTATTTAAGACCCACAAAAGAGAAGGAGCCACATCATTTTAGAATGTTATTAAAGTCACCGGTCTTCAATAGACGGGCCTTTAAGTTAGTACCAAAATAAGTATTGTAAGTAATACACATATAAAATTACCCCAAAAAAGTATTCCGCCCATTTGAGGAATATCAGGACCAGATGCAACAATGGTTAAACAATGCTTTAGCGATTGTTGAACATGTTCAACAATCGCTAAAGCATTATTTATCCATTGTTGCATCTCGTCTTGAAATTCCTCAAATGGGCGGAATACTTTTTTGGGGTAATTTCTTGTGAGAATTACTTACAATACCTATTTTGGTACTAACTTAAAGCCCGTTTAACCATTGTTGGCCACAACAATTCCATTGCTTAGTTGGCATTATGCCCCCGTTTGTTGAACGTATCCTTCGAATTGGTGCTCGCGACTGTGCATTGTTAGCCGAACTTTCTCATCAGCAGCAAGAGCAAAAGAAGCGGCACTCGTGCTTTTCTATTGTTAAATCAATGGGCGTTACAATGGATAATTAGCCACATCGTTCGCTCCGTAGGCGTCGTATCGCTTCGCTCGAGGAGATATCCTCTCGCAATTCGTATACTAACAAACAGAATCTGGCACACGCCAAACTACTTGGATAAAGAAAAATGTCAGTCTTACATGAAATTCAGCTATTTAAAGCTTTGTAAACGCTGACTTAAGCCCTGCTGCTCCCTTCCAAATCGGTTTACTAAACGACCACACTGGTAAGTTGCCCCCCCCCCCCCCTTTAACCCAGCCACGAATAGGAACCTGTGCACGTTCTACAGAGACTTGATGCAATACTCCACGTTTAAAACAGATAATAAAATATTATAAAGCAAAGCTGCGTGTGTTTGGTCAATAATCATTGACGTCGTGTATTGTTGTATGCTTGTTGCTGATTGCTGCAAACGGTGATTTTTCGTTAATTTGGGGCATTTAGGACCTAAATTGGCATTCAAGAATACGCCTAACAGAAATTCGGAGACATTTCCTTTCTTCCAAACTCTTTCTCCAATTTTTGACGCAACTATTTCGAGAGGAGTAGATGGACACATAAATAAATAAATAAACACACTGAACGATTTTAATGATGTTATATAACCGAAAACCTCGGGACATTATCTTTTAAATGTTGCACATTACACTTGGAATCTTAATTATCTGTGGCTGAGTGATATTTTTAAACACCATTTAAAAATACTCTTATAAATAATAAAAAATTTACCACCAAAATCTACTTACAAATTTAAATTATTATTTTGAAAACCGCCAATAGATGTCGCGTCGCACCGCACAATGTTGCTACCGCCGAAGAACAGACCTCGACCCCTGCCTCGACGAAATGAACCAGACGTGGCGGCCATTTTGTCTACCCCCCTAATATCGTTGTAGAGCGGGCCAGTTAGTTTAGTGGCCATGTTGAAGGTCACAATACAATGACTTATAAAATGTCCTCTAACCACTGCGCTACCAAAACGGATATGCCTGCCGGCTCAGGCCAAGCCTTTTTAAACAGTAGCTGTTCATTGTGTCTCAGCGATGACCTAAACGGCCACAGACATACGCAAGGATGGAAAGCAACTAGCTTCTGTAAGCGGTTAGTAAGCAGGAAGTCCTAGGTTCAAGTCCCAGCCGTGCCTATCGCATCTTTCTCAGAATAGTGTATTGTGTATCCTCGCCTTGTGTATCCTTTACCTTGTGATTTTTCTTTATTTAATCTTAAAGTCTTGACTGTTAACTCTAATTCAATTTGCAAAGTTCTCTGCGGTTATACGAAAAGGGGTTTGTTGAACCGATTTGGAATCTTTGGTACTTCTGGAAAGACGAAAAACTCTTATTACTACTAAGCACTTCTCACAACCATGCAATTCCAAACAATGAAAGCCAAATAAATCCCAACGAAGTGTGCCTTATTATAGCATAACTTCAAGCCAATCAGATAATCTTTGTTGCGGGATTAGGTATGGTGAGTTTCTAGTATGCGTGTTGCGTAAAAATACTCCGATCTGGTTTTGAATACCGCTAACAAACAGTTCAACCATACTTATTATTCCGCGTGCAGTTACGCACCAAATCCAAGAATAAACAAAAATCCAACCCACGCTGTTCCGACCTTGAATAATTAATTGACTTAACTTTAGTAATAAAAAAGCTTAAAAGAGCTTCAGCCCGACAATTAATGCCACGGAGAAATATAACTTTATGTTGAACGCGAACCGCCAAAAGTACCCAAAATGAATCGGCCATTTTGTGGTTTTCCAGCCCCAAATTCCGTCTTACACCAGGCTGAACATTTGAGCTTAACTCTCACTGCATGAGGCAGGCACGAAAGGGAAGACGAATAAGCCCTTGAAAAAGAAGCTCGACAAAACATTGTGTACAGGGCTCAAACCTATTACCCCACACGAATGAGTCACGTGATCCGTTGCACGTCTCTAGGGCCAACGCGCTATAGCAACAGGGTAGCCTCCATTACCGGACAAGAACACCATCTAAAAAGAGCTGAGATTTGCGGAAGGCTGAGACGTCCGCCCAGGGGGTTAGTATAGTGCAAGTGACTCGTGAATTTAACGAGGCTGTGTTTAGTCTGCTACAAGGCACGTGGATTTAATGATTTTGCGCGGATACCTTTGTAGGAAGGACTAGCAGGCATTCGTGTTTTTTTTTAAGCATTATTAGAACGAAACTGTGGATTTAAATAAACACGTGGCAACCTCTTGATCCCCAACGACCGACGCTAATTCGGAAATGGATTTACAGGATTTACCGGATTTGCACGTTGTTCGATTAGCTATTGGTGTATTTATAAGGTTGGGGAGGAGAATTTGTGACCGAGACGCCCCTACAGATACGTCCGAGATTCATTCCTATTATTTCCAGTGCATTTTTAAGGAATATGAAGTGGTGCTCCATAATAGTAAAAAAAAAGGCATGATTCTGTGGACAGAGGGCAGTCCGAAGGTGCGGGGGTGGGCCCCGCCGCGAAATACATATACAGTTTTGCACTCCAGTTCTCCGAAATTTACATTCTAAATTTATTTCATTCCATTTAGAAGGTTTTGAGTGGAGTGAGTATACCTTGTAATGGTGCCATGGGGGAAAAAAATGAATGGACACATGATTTGGAGACATGTGTCATTGCCATCGTAATGTTTTCAGTTCTAAGTGTTTAAACTAGATGGGGTTGGCGGCATTAGGAATTTCGGAAAATAACCGGTGACGAACGAATTGCTTCAAAAGCATACACCTATTCGTGTCATCGTAATTTTTTTTTTTTTTTTATTAAAAATGATTTTTTTGCAAACGAAAAATGAGTTTAAACTTTGAGGAACGGAGTTGCAACGGCTGGTGCTCCACTGCTCCATGACGTTACTATGTTCAAAAACGGCCTGATTAGTACCGTTTAAGTTTGCAGAGGGAGCCACGAGTTTTATGTGGGAATTCCTACTCAGTTTTCATTCTAAAATTAAACTAAACTAAACTAGCTTGTATTTAATTATTATTTATAGTTTAGCTTAGTTGTAAATTTAGTTTACTTTAGATTTGGGATGAAAAATGAGCAAAAATTACCAGATGGATCACGTGGCGCCCTCTGAAAACTCGGATGGAACTAACAGGAATGAATGTAACACGTTTCAACAGGAATTTTTTTTTTTTGAGTTACAACTTCTCCTCCTTAACCCCATAAATTCTTGGTGTAACTGAATACTTTCAGTTGATCAGTTGTGGACTATACTATATATAATAAAGAACTAGGCATATGATTATAAACAAACACCTGTCATAGCAATCACTGCAGTTTAATTTCTTTTCACTTATGCCACACGCCATGGCTGTTTGCTGTGACGTGCATATCACGTGACTGAGCTAGTCCAATCAGACGGCCAAACAGCCGTTGTTCTCGTTCGTCATTGGCTAACTCATGGTGACGTCACGGCAAACAGCCATTGCGCATGGTTTAGGTACATAATTGAATTCTGCACTTCACAATGACTCGGCCATGCAAGAAATGCTAAAACACATCATTACTTAAATGATTTCTGCCCGGGGTTGCATTTAACCCACTGCTCCACTTAGGATTTTTACCAAGATACAGCCGGGACCAAAACGCCTGTCGAATCTGACGCCCAGTGCTCGCGGCCACCCATGCACCTGATTGATGCACACTAATCAGAGAGGCGCTTTTCGAAACTAGTAATCAGAAATCGTTGGCCTTAAAGTGGCACTATCACCGATTGAAATGCGAACGAAAATACCACGGCGCCATCTAGCGGCAGACATATTGTTAACCGTTACAGCTTGCGCCCAGCGATTTCCAGCGAATTCCTTCCTCCATGGCTAAACCAGGTAACGTCGTCTGCTTGCTTCATACGCGATCCACCACTACAAGATGGCGGCACGCGTTGTTCGGTTGCCATGAGCAACAGACAGCGATGTGCACTTTTAAAGTGGCACTATCGCCGATTGAAAGAAGGCAGAACGTAGCAAAAACTCGACGGATGCCTTTACCCTTATTGTTTTTTTTTTAATGATTTCTTTTAACGAAAGGAACAAGCCGCGACCTCCTTAATTATTGAGTGAAAATTGGGTACGTCCTCGAAGCACCTGGGAACAATATCACTGCCGCTAGATGACACCATGGTATTTTCGTTCGTTTTTCAATCGGTGGTAAACTTAAACTTAACTTTAAACTTTGAACAGGAAATGGTTCATAGTAAACTCGTACGTTTTTGTTTTTATTTATGAAATTAATTTCTTTGAGCCTTAAGTCAGCCGAAGCAACCGGCTCAATTTTGAACATTACCAGACTATTAGAAAAGAAGAAATATCTGGTAAAGGGAGGTACCAACCCGGGGATTCGATCCGGGAAACCTCCGATCATCGTAGGGGTCGAAAGATTGGCCAGAATAGTTCCTATAGCCGCTGAAGGAGCAGGGTAGCCTCTCGCGCTACCCTGGCCGGCAGTCCTGGCGGGGACTTTGCCAAGGTCCCCTTTCCAGGGGTTCGGCCAGATCCGCACAACTCCAGCAACCAGGCTGAGATCTCTCACAACTCAGCCACGATGACCCCTATAACTGTTATAATTAAAAGTTTAGAAACACAGAAATGATAAAATGTCAAAAAAAGAATTTCATCAAAATCAGTTTTTTTTCATCGATAGTTCTGAGTTGGCATATTTGAAAAAAAAAATGTTCGGTACAAAGTCATCACGGCGACCTCAAAACGTAGAAATCTTTTAGTTTCAGAGGACGATCTCACTATTGTTCATCTGGTAATATTCCAACATTTGTTCCCCTTTTAAACCGAAAACAGCACGCTACTGCTTCTGTTATGACCTACTCCGGATTCTGGAAGCATAACGACGGTGTTGAAATTGGAAACCTGATTTAATAATATCTTACGGCAAACAAATTTATTGCGGTAAAATTTTCGTTGATGTAACCTAGTTTTGACTTCAGATTGCAGCGCGGCAGCAGTTGCAGAAATGTAATCATAGTTACGTTTTAGACGAAGATCGATGTAATTTTGTACTTATATATAAACTAAACTGAGTTCTGGTGATCTAAATTCCTCGGCCGAGCGAGAACTGATAACATTAGTTTACTCTCTGCTGTCTCACGGAAGAAACCGGTGTTATTTCTGCCCTGTGCTCTAGTCTACAAGGTAGTGTTGGGCGGTACCCGAAATTTTTGTGACGGTGCCGGTACCAGCCTAGGTACCGCGGTACTCGGTAATTAACGGTTCTTAAAATTTAGTGGTACTTCCTTCGGTACCTCCGGTACCAACGGTATTTGTTTAAGTAGTCTAATCAAACTAATTAAAGTTGGAAATGCAATCATCAATTTCCTTACGTAGCCCCTCGCCCCTCCAAAAAAAATACACATAAAAAATAATCACCAAGTAGGCTACCGAACTTTGAACTCAATTTTATTTTTCTGTTGGTTCTTATGTTGGTTGTAGCATCAAAGTTACAGAAATTTGGCTCCACTTTTGTGCATTGTTTAGAATTCCAATTTTATCATTATTGATCTTCAACTGATTATTATACTGCTTCAAATGGTTTCAAAGGGTTTATCGAGCGTTAACCATTCCTGGTCATCTGCCCGAAGCCCTAAGGCCCTATACTTCGATTTATTGATTGATATTTTATTGAGCCGATAAGGCCTCCAAGCCATTCGCTCACAAACTTACAAATAAACTAAAATCTACTTACAGACTAATACAAACAAACAGACCGGCTGACTCCATGAAACCCAAGAAGCCGGCTAACTCTAGGTACCCCTGAGAACACGGGGGGGGGGGGGGGACGGACCCAAGCGTGAGTAATTCTATTACTTCTACTATACTTCTTTGAGCCCTACAACACAAGGACTGACTGAACTATTGTTATAATTTTAGCGCCTTTTTTCATATTAAAACAATACCGATATTTTAACAATGCACGGCATTTGGTACCGTTGTATTTTTGGTACCGCGGTACATCCATAGGTTTTGCAGTTAAGAAAAATACAATTTTTTTTTTTTTACATCCTTCATCATTGGTTGTGATTTTCATATGTTCATAATTTCAATTGGTTTTACAACATTTTTATACCATGATTTATCAACATGGAATTAAAGAATAGATTCTATAACCCATTCGTACACCTTCTGAATTCATTGTTTCACATTTATTTTCACATTTCGTTATTATACACCTTTATGTCTCTTAGATGGGCTGGTATGGTATTAAATACTTCTGGAATAATGTATTGATGTGTCTGTCCTTTTTCCATAAGAATTTCTGCATTTTGGAATCTGGAGCCAGCAAGGTGTTATTTATGTGTTAAATTAAAATAGTATTTGATAATAATTACAAATTTGGAAATAAGCTTATAGTTCAGTAGCTTTTTTTATTATTGCGTTTTCCGAACAGTATTTTTACAGCTTTGTTTAATGTCTTTTGCAGTCTTTCAATTAGAATGATAACAGACGTTGTCGGTCAATAAGCTTACAGATTTTAATGGCCCAAGCAGCAGATGTTAAATGGAAGGTTTTACCACCATCAGGAAGTTTTTTTTTTTTTGCCGCAAGAGGGAGGAAAACGGAGTACCCGGAGGAAACCTTCGTGCAACGGGCGGGAAACAGCCGGAGAAAAAAACCATACATATACACTTGCCATCGCCAGGATCGAACCCGGGTCTGTACGAAGCCAGAGATGTACAGCTAGGACCAAGACACCTACCGAATCTGACGCCCCAGTGCTCGCAGCTACCCGTGCACCCAATAATAAACCATGCGGTCGAACCCTTGAAAAAAGGACCTTGGCAAAGTCCCCACCGGGACTGCCGGCCAGGGTAGCGTGAGAGGCTACCATGCTCATTCAGCGGCTATGGGATGTATTCTGGCTAATTCTGGACAATCTTCCTGCCCCAACGATGATCAGAGGTTTCCCGGATCGCATCCCCGGGCTGGCACCTCCCTTTACCAGATTTTCTCCTCTAAAAAAAAAATCTGGTAATGTTCAAAATTGAGCCGGTTCAGCCGTAGAAGCATTAATTGCTTCGGCTGACATAACTCTCGTCAAAATTAATTTAAAAATAAAAAAAATCGCCAATATAACAACTGAATCACCACGAATGAATGATTGAATGAGTGTATGTGATTCACTTTAAAATATTGATGCCTCTTTTTTGAATCCTGTCACATAACCTTCGTTTTCCTCTAATTCCCTATGCAGCGGTGAACATCCTTCTTTAATCTATCTCTCCGTTGTATTCTTGTCCCGAAAACGTAATCCTAAATTGCTGCCTAATCTGGTACATCGTACCAAAACGGACCCAAAATAAAGAAAACGAAAAGAACTTCTCACCCAATTTTATATATTACGGAATTGAAATCTAGAAGTGGGGACATAAAATGTTTACGGAAAATTTGAAATCTACTTAATAGGTTGCCTCGCACGGCACGGTACCAAAATTCCAGGAGTGTTTAAGGACTAGAGGAATTTTCCAAGTACGTTTGTTTCCAGGGTTGAATTCGTATTTTTTATTTTCCAGGGCTTTCCAAGTCTGGCTTTTCCAAGTCTGGCTTTTCCAGGAGAGGCACAAACTTTGTTTGTAGCTTCATTTTCTGTCGCATCACACTTTCCTCAGTCATGTCTCGTATATAATGTCACATCTCGAAAATGAACGACGATGGCTTTTTGCCAGAAAACGCTTGACTTGTTTTTCATGACAGTTATCACAAAGAACAAAACTCTGTAACCTTCAGCAAAACAAATGTATTACGTAATCTTACAAATACTTGCTCGGGGTGCGTGACACAAAATAGTGGATATTCTGCCAACTGCAAATTTTAACATAATAATTTGTTTGCGGCAAGAAATGACGCTTCCTTCTTCCAGCGTTATTAAAAAAAAAATAAAACCTGCTTCCTCCACCGTTAACTTTTAAAAGTCTTGCATCAATTGGTTTGGTGATGGTTGCGTAACATTAATAACTTGGAGAGCGGGCATGCGTTACGTCAGACTTGAAGATAAAAGCACGTACCGCCGAGAGGTTGGCCCGGGCCTGGGTTAGGTATTCGTCCATCCGGCCTCCCCACCCTCCACCCTTAATAAACACCGAAAATTTCCTAAATTTTTCCTAATTGTTTATCCCTAAAATTTAGGAAAAAGGAAATTTCCTAAATTATAAGAGAAAACTTTTCATAAATTTCCTAAATTTTTGGACCAAACCATTTTTTGTGATGTGGCTGTGGCAATACGTCTTATAAACCATTTTACCAATACCTCTACGTCACCGCGCGACTGCTGCAATCCACTCATCAATGTTGGGAGGCCATTTTATAGGCTTTAAACCTCTCAGAAAGCTTTAAGAGTTGATTGGATGGATTGGCTGAGGAAGGATGCTATAGAGTTCGCAGGTAGCTACAAATTTTGTTACATGTACACTGTAAACCTGACACTTCAAATCATACTGGGCTTCCGAAGATCGTCCCAATGACGCTTGGAAGACTTTCCGCTGATCTCATCGAACTTTTACTGGCAACCAGGTGGGGATTCAAATGGATACTCATAGTCCTGGGGAAAGTTCAGTTCGTACTAGAACATATGCTCTCCGGATGGCCTGGGTAACAAGTTGTTGAGGTTGTGGAGGAAATGGTCTTCAAATGGGGACCAACCACTATCCATGGCCTATATGGCTCCCGGCGTCAGCTGATCCTCCCAATGTCTCTTGGAAGAGTTTCCGTGGATCTCATTGGGCTTTTACTGGAAGCCCGGCGGGGATTTAAATGGATACTCGTAGTGCTGGACGATTTCACCTCCCAGAGCTGCATGCTCTCAAGACGGCCAAAGGGCAAGAAGTTGTTGAGGTTGTAAAAGGATGTTGTCCTCAGACGGGGAACAAACCAAGATGGGGGTCCAGACCACTACCCAGTATCCATGGCCTACATTAGTTTAAATTTCAGAACGCAGTTTAAAAAAAACTGTGACCCTCCCAACTGGTTTGAGTTCCCTGGTGTTGTTACCAGTTGGGTTACGAATGAGCTGTGCTACTATGAGTTCCCTCCTATTGTGCTAACCTTTCGTGTGGTATGTTTGTGCCTAGGGCCTGAAAACTTCACAATTTGGTCCTGCGTATTGGTAACAGCCTTCGGGTCCGAGCCTGGGGTAAAGAATCCCACTTGCCCCCTCCCCCCCCCTTCCCCCTGGTGGCCCTGAATAAGAGTTGCATTATTAAAGGCCATGTAACAATAAGACAACAACAATAATTCAATTTACTCTTATAATCACTTATCGGCAGAGGCAAGCGGAATGAGTGAGGGCGAATACTCAACTGAATTTAGATTTAGTGGTTTGTTTCGTTTGTCTGTTTAGGACACGGTAGCATTCGCAATGTTGTTCCGATTTGGTTAATTTAATGTTTAATTTAATTGAATCGCAATGTTGGCTTTAACTTGGCGGATTTGGATTTGGTTCCGAATTGGTTAATTTTCCTGGTGAGTAAAGCTGACACCTGGAACACGCGACATAAAAGGATTTATTTTCGACCAATTATTTACAGTTTGGTCTTGTTCACAATAAATCAGTTAAAAAAACAGGGAGATGCAACACTTAGCAGCACACAGGCTATGTGTTGCTGTCTCCTGTTTTTTTTTGTGAGGAAGACCAAAATATGCTACTGGTCGAATGTTCAATCGTTTTATATCGTGTATGGCGGGTGTCAGCATGTCAGGAAACTGCAACATTTTTAAATCCCGTCGCCGGTCAAAAGTACATTCATAATTCTTCTCACATTGGCTTTTGCTAGTAACAGACGCTCAAAGAAAAATGATGTTTAATACGTGGATTAAATTTTTTTATTAATAGGACAGTGACACGACGTAGTATTATTGTGTATTACTCTATGGTGGAGCCAGTAACTGGGTTAGCTGCAAGGAGCACTGGAGGCAGAAAGGAAGATCGTTTTATTGACGCCAATGCTATTAGACTGGATTTCTTAAGCCTATAACGCGCGATTTTTGTTGTTGGAGAAAACAATGTTCTTTTAAGCCTAAGAAAGCCGCTCTCAAAGCACTGTCTTGACTAGAAGTGCTGTTGTTTTCCGTTACATTTTAATCTAGTGCACCTTGTAGCTATTACCTCCAAATGGCGTCTCGTAGCCAGTATGACGTCACTTGACGCTGCTGTATAGTATCGTCCCAACCCCTTAACTAATTTGCGTAGACGATAGAAACTTCATTATAAAACATGTAAACCATGTTTTTTTTTTTATTAACGCTGTCCTATATTTGTTGGCTCAAATTTGCCGGGTCTAAACTTATCAAGCAAAAATTAATGCTGAGTGCTGCAAATAAGAGTAATTACGGCACCTAAATTATCGGAAATAAATTTGCTTGACGCTGTTTACATTTCGGTGATCAGTGTACCCAGCTTAGCTACACTCAAAAAACATCACCGCTGTATCATTGAAAGCCAAACCAACAGCCAACAGAGCATACCATTCCTTATTAAGAGATTAATTCGATATTTTTTATAGCATTCATAACTAGCATTACTGTGGTTTTGAGTTACACATCAGTGGTACCAGGTTGCGGTCGACAGCACAGATTGTTACTCCGCGCTGTCAACCTCAACCACATGAAACCATGCAGATGAATTAAGTATAGCTGCGTGATAAATGGAGGATATATGTAGAAGCGCAATTGTAAGAAGGAAAAACGCAATTAGATTTCAACACTTCTGAATACAAAGTTCGTTACGACTTTATTAATTGTTATCGGCCATTTATATTGAAAATAACATGCGTGGTTTGTTGATTATTTTACATGTCAAGGCTATAGTTGCAATCTGCATTCATTTCTGATTTAAAGAACGTAGCCTATCACTATTTACGTGTACCATAGCTTTTGCATGGAAATTACATAGATTTACTCAAATCTGTGTAATTTGCAAAAGCCCAGATACACGAAAATAGAACGACTATGAATGCAGCAAAACGGTCTCGCACAAGAAAAAACATGAACAAGCTGTTTGTTCAGTAACGTTTGTGTTGAAAATCAAGGTTCCACAAAACGGACCACAACAATATGGGTTCGACAACATGATAGGAGCCCATAATTTTATGGGGGGGACAAACGTTACTGTTCGACGAAAAGTGGGGACGAAACTACGGGACCGAACAAGTCTAAAGCAGGTAAATTAGTTGTAAGTATTAGTAAGAAAATAAGAAACAAAATATTGCTGCTACTTGATGTGTTTAGCTGTTCATAGGGCTACATGATGTTTCTTCGTCCGTGAAAATTGGCAAATCTACGAAAAGTGACGGTGCAAAGTGGAGGAGAAAAATTCAGATCCTCAGATGGGGTGAAAACTAAAGGCAAGTATTAAAATATATAGTGAAAACGAACATGGGGGAGCAAAACTGTAGAGCTTCAAAAAATGAAGTTAAAAACATGAGAGAATTGTAAATTTATGAAAACTATATGTAAACAAGCAGCTACAGCGACTGCCTAGTCGCACCGGTCTTCGGGACAGTTCCTCCACTTCCAATGTTGAGGCGCACACCTCTATCATGCACTACAACAGCTATCTATATTATACTAATCTAAAAGCAGTAGCCATCACAATTGCCGGTTAAAAATGTGTCAGCTTTTAGGCCTGTTTTACATTTTAGGTGTAATTGTCAGCTTTTAGGCCTAATTTTAACCAGCAGTATTAATTTCGTAAGTAGCAGCTAATGGAGATATGGATTGTATAGTAAGCCTATTCATTTTTGCAATACGGTGAGCCTTCAGTTACAGTGTTACAACGTAACGCGCAACGTAGCCTGTATAGATCAGTGGTAGTAGGGAACCGACGAGAGAGACGCTGTTGATGAAGCCAACAGCGACTCGTAGCAACTTGACGTTGCCATGGTAACATGATTTTAGGCCTAATTTTCATTTTTATGCCTAATTTTAAAACTGCAGTTTTAATTTCGTAAGTAGAAGATAGGCCTAATGGAGAATTTGGTTCGACGGTAAGCCTATTCATTCATGCAACAATGCGACGAGACTATTTACGTGAAGCTAAAATCCATTTGTTTTTATTGAGGATTTTAATTTAGGATTTTAATTCGACGATCAAATGTCATTATTTAATTTAGTTACGTCGAAGAAGTCTGTTAGCTATGAGCAGGAGCCTATAGAAAACAACTAGGAGTGTCTCGGTAACTTCCACTACAGTGTTAAGTCAGGAGCGGCTACAGTGGTGTACAAATTTGTTACCGGATGTCGCCACCTGCACGAGATGATGAGAGGTGTGCGTCACGTTCTCAAGGTTAATTTTCGGTCCTTTGTTTTTAAACAATAAGTGTTTAACATGGAAACAATACCAAAGTAATAACAAAAAAACTAAACAAACGGATAATCAGTTGTTCGTAAGTGGCTCTAACCAACAATAAAATAGAGCGTTGCTTTAGTAGCACACGTCTGCTTCGCGTGCTAAGTTCAGTTTCGATTTTAGACAACTTAGCGCAGGCGCAGTATTGTTGCTCCTTCTGGCGTTAGAATTTCGTACTAAATTAAGCACTTCTAACATAGACCAGCCACACACGCTCCTAGTTGTTTTCTATATGCTCCTGCTATGAGGAAGTAACGATGTTTTAATTTGCCATGTTATTTAACTAACTTCTCACATCGAATCCAACGATGTAAACAATGGTCGTCAATATCTGGTACCGTTGCGAAGTTGAAAAAGACGACGGACGGACGGACAAAGTCGTTGCAATAGTCTTCTCAGCCGGTAAGGCTGTACAGAAGACTAAAATAGAGGGCAAAAACTACCGATCTGCAAAAAATACCGTTACAAAATGTAGGGACGAAATACTGTAAGTCTAAAAAGTTTGGGGTGGAAAAGACTGCGGCAACAAATTGCGTGCCTGCTTTTACTTTCCCGGTAGGTAAGTTTCTAGCTTCAGCATTTCCTCCATTACACCATAACTGAACCGTAAGTTAGTGTATAGGCTATCCAACTCATTTCTTTAGCGATCAGCGGTCAATTGCTTTGTCAAGGACAACGAGTCCCAGCGTGATGTAACTTGAAACAGCTATATAGACAAAAAAGAAAATTAACGATCCTCGCAGCAAATGAAGGAAGAAGACAATCACATCGACCGAAGAACAGTTTTACTTCAGAAAACACTACACTTATTCGGTTGCGCAATGCTTACACTGACTATTCGTACAAGGAAGAAAAATATGCTTGATCATCACGTTTATTTAATCATTCTACCTGGTCAAGAAGCATTTTTTTTTTTGGTTTTAACTTTTTTGAAGCTTAAAAAAAATCTAGTAAGAAAAGGGGCACAACCGGGAAACTTCCGGACATGTAAGGGGAGGGGGCAAAGAATTGCCAGCATGCTTTAAGGTATCGTAGTCTCTCGGACTTCCGCGAACGCGGGATTGGGACTTGGCAAATGTCCTCTTTCAATTCCAACAGTAAGGTATCTAAATGAAAGGGATAGACAAATATTAAAATCGGTATCGGCTTTAAAGATATTATCGGCTATTTTTGTGTATCGGTATCGGTTCTGTATCGGTGTTTATTTATTTACCGATATTTCAGCCGATACGACCAACTTCCGTGCGCGAGGGCTACTCAGCCAAGCTCGAGAGAAACCTTTCCTGCATAGCATTGCTTGTATCCCAATGAAGTCATCTGCACAGCCGCTTAGTGAATTCAACGCACGCGCATTGTCAGATTCAGGGTGACTTGCGATTAGGCCTATCTGCAGTGTCTTATCGTAAATGACTCATAAAAAAAAATTGAAATTTACGTTTTCTTGCATACAATTTAAGAATGATGAAATTATGAGTTTGGCTTTTTGACCCACCGACTTTTTTTTTTAAATCGGTATCGGTGTATCGGTATCTGTATCGGTCGGCTGGGACGAAGAAATAGGTATCGGATCGGATCGGTATTTATCTGTATCGGTCGTTCTCTAGTAAATGAACCATGCATTATGACTTCACGTGTAAAATTTGAGCTTGCCGTGCCGAACTGAGCCGCATTTTTCTGCGCCAGTCTGGCCATGTTCGAATGAGGCCAGCGGGTTCGGTACAGCCCGTTGCGAATGAAATCCAGTAGATACTGTGCCGTGACACAGTGCATCGAGAAGAAGAGTTTGGAGGTGGTAGAGTAAGGTGGTAGGAAAGGGGAAAGTGATGAGGTGTTTATGGAAATGAGGAGGGCACTCGAAAAACATCGGACATTGCCTTGCGCGAGTTTGTCATGGTACGATACGGTTCGGTTCGTCCTAACACTCTCTGAATTAACACGTGTGAAATCGGTAAGATAGGATTGTGGCGATTATCGGTTCGTACGACTGCTCCCCAACACCAACGCCACAGCTAAGGGACAAGTTGGGAACGTAACGTGGGTCGAACGACGGGTTGGGATAATTCCAAATTAAAAACTAGCGGATGGAATAAGGCGCAAAATTCGTGGTTCAGTTCTAATGGTGTTTTAATTATAAGTGTGAGCGGTGATAACCAACCGGAAGTAAGTTTGTTAAGCGAAAAACGGCCTATTGGTGCTCCTTGTCCTACCAAATTATCGTTCTTCTTTGACAAAAATAGTCGTGTTTCGTAACCGAGGCCAGCTGAGATAACAGCTGTGGCTCGCTTTAGCCAGTTTCGCTTTTATGGCGGCAGCTGGCCTTGCTTAAAACGTAAGCCTTGCATATTCCAACAACAAAGACTAATACTAATAGATTGACGCAATAAACGAATAAGCGCAGCCTACACGTATCTAACCAAACGTGGGAGTTCGACAAATATCGATTAAATTTGACGATAAAACTTCTCGTTGGTCATTTTTATGACATCATTGACGAAAAGGCCACGTTGTGACATCAACGACATGTTCTGGCATTTCTTGGAATTTATTTCGTTGGTGTCACTGTGTTACAGCGTGTCATGTCAGCGTAATAATCTTTAATGCCACAATTACGGCCCCGTAATCAGATTTGTA
>JAHWFP010171134.1:0-10572 GCA_023313725.1 Lithobius niger
ATGGATTCAAACCAGAGTCCTTCAAAGGGTTATGCTGGGCCAAAAAATAATACACCTTAACCCTTTAAGGGGCGCGTACTCCCTTCACGGCATTTTAGTTTTAAATCCCATATGCCATTTAGGTCAGTTGCTGGATTCAAACCAGCATTCACGTGATTTGCAAAGATCTGGGTATGCCATGGGACCTACAGTTTATTGCCCCGTCATGACTTTTTTTTTTAAGTATACCATATGTCGGTTGCTGGATTCAAACCAGCATTCACGTGATTTGCAAAGATCTGGGTATGCCATAGGACCTACAGTTTATTGCCCCGTCATGACTTTTTTTTTTAAGTATACCATATAGGTCGGTTGCTGGATCTAACCAGCATTCACTTGTTTAGCTGCCGAGGATGCTGAACACTGGTCTCTTGCTGCTCGCTTTGTTTGGATTCCCTTGGGCCCCTAACAAAGCTGGCAGTGTGCCGTGGAACCTGGTGTTTGCCTTGTCATGAAGACGTTGTTTTAAAAACCACACAGACCTTCCAAGGGTTAAATTTGTTGGTGGTTGGGAGGACGTGGTTGTAGTCTGCAGGGGAGTGAAGAGCAATTTTGGGCGTTTCTAGATTTAATCTGGTTCGAGGAATTTGGTACAAAATATGGGGACCAGACATATTGGGTTTGTTTCCTGTTTTTTTTTTTTTTTTTTTTTTTTAAAGGTTTGACTTGGGAGTTTTTAAAAGTTAAATTTGTGAGATGGTGCCTTGACCTTTTTCCGCCGATGCTCCGCGGCCAACCACATTTCTTTCGTGTTCTTTCTGGGGTCCCGTTTGAACTTGTTGTTTCCTGTTGTTTCTCATTTTATACTAACATCTATTTAGTACCGATATTAAAAGACTGATAATAGCAAGTAAAAAAAAATGTTAAGTTGATTAACATACGACGTGATAGATGGACAGTAGAGACTTAGTAAACGGGAAAAATAATCATGTACTTATACCAAGAATTTCTAGGGTTGGGGGAGAGAATTTGTGACTGAGACCACCTACTGAAACGTCTTAGATACATTCGATTAGTTCAGTCTTAGTTTATAGAGGGCGCCACATGTTTTATGTGGGAATTTGTACTCAGTTTTTAGCCTAAAATTAAACCAAACTAAATGAAACTAGCTTATATTTAATCATTATTTAGCCTAGCTTAGTTGTAATTTAGTTTACTTTAGATTTGGGCTGAAAAATGAGCAACAATTACCAGATAGAACATGTCGCGCCCTCTGAAAACTCGGGCTGAACTAATGGGGACGAATTTAACGTGTTTCAATAGGGACTTTTTAGAGTTACAAATTCTCCTCCCAAACCTTATAAATTCTTGCTTTTATGTATAAGTGCAATTGCAATCACGTATCAGCTGTGAATGCTGTGGCTTTATAACTCATCTTGATTAAAAACTCCAGCATTTTATGCCCGGATGCCTGTCCAGCGTCCACGCCAGTTTCGTGATGCGGTCCCATCCAGGGCCGTTACAAAACGAGGTGGTGACGCACTTTAACCTCCATGATTAATGCTTTTCAGCCTTTTACGGCTTTCCAGTTTTATCTCGGATAAACAAAAATAATTGGCGTGATGTAACCTTGGTGACTAACTTGGAACCAACCTTGTTTCTATAGCAGTATAGCAAAATTGGCTTTCTCGGCACGCTTCACAACTTGGAACAGTTATCCGACTTCAGCTTTTGCTTTGTCGAAGTGCATTTATTGTGTATCCAAAGCTTCCCCTAGGCGATCCATTGTTTGAATTAGCGTGTTATCCCGCGAACTTCCTACTAAATCCTTCCTGAATCGGGCCGAGCACTCTAAGCAAACAAGTCCTCCACATTGACGATCATGACTTGGCATTTCGGCGGTTTTGCCACTCGGCTCAATGGCGTTTGGCATTGAAATTAATTGCCACGGTAATGATCTTGTGTTAGGAGGACGGAAGGAGAAAACGGATTGAGAGTTTGGATACTGAACGTGCACTGAATCCTGAGTGGCTTGCTAATTACTTGCACATTGTAGTACGGTTCCGGTTTCGGTCGATGTCCATCGAAGTGTTGGGGCGCATTTGCGCAACGACTCGCCTTTGCATTCTCTCATCTAGAAGCTAGAAATGATCTGAAATTCCAACATGGCGGCGGTTTTAGCTCTCACCGAAACGAGTAAATAATTGAGTTTAGAAGCAATTAAGAAAATTGTTTCGTCAGGAAGAATTCGTTATCTTACTGTCACGAATTTAAGACTGCAAGCATTTGTTCGAACAATGTGGAATTATGGGTCAGCGGTAGGACCTCGGCCTTTGGTTTCAAAGGTGCCTAGGTTCGATTCCCCGCTCAGGCAGTCTGACATATAAGTCCAAAAGGCAACGTAAATAGGTTTGCATCTGTATTTAGTCATTTCTTGTGAGCCTTTGGATTTCCCGTCTTTAAGCGTTGTTGCCATGGCAACGACAGCTTTGCCGTCGCGATTAAATTCCAGCTGCGAGAATGCAAAGGCGAGTCGTTGCGTAAACACGCCCTTAGATTCTCTAGCGCTAAAGGGTTATTTAAACAGTTTTTACTTTTTGCTTATTTTAGCATAAAATAGAGTCATGATAATTTTACTCTCATTGCTCCTAAACGCGAAAAGAACGAATTTTTTTTTACAATTCTTTTGTTCGTTTTTTCTGCAACGGATGATGCGGGCTCGTGTGTCCGACAACGTTTTCCCGTTTTATAGCTTCGAATTAATTCTCAAGTGTCACGAATTAATGGTTAGGAATAGAGGGGTTTCCACCGTCTTGGAGAACCTGGAAAAACCTGGAAAACTCGGGGAATTTAAACTACATTTGAAACTCGGGGAATTTTCTGATTTTTCACAATCAGAAAACTCGGGGAAAAAACAAAGGCACACTTTTAAGGCTTAGTCCTAAGTGCATTAAACACATTTTGTTAAGACGTTGCTGTAAAATAAAAATGTATCCTTCTGTGTTTACACCGAAACGTTCAAAGTGAGCCCTAAAAACAAGTAAAACTAAAGAGGAAAACGAGCCAAACAGCGAAAATCGTACACTAGAAATAATTAGTGTATTGGCTTGTGTCCCTCTTTCCTGTGTATAATTTACAGATATTTGTGTATGTTTCATTAAACTAGCAAAATATGTTGGTAAATACCCTGGAAATTGACCTCAACTACTCTGAAAAACATTGAAAACTTAGGGAAATTATTTCAGTGTTTATTTTGGTGGAAAGCCTGAATTAATTGTCACGACCCTATCCAAAAAGTTCTGCGTAGCAATAACAGCGTTTTTACTCTTATTGCTACTCATGGCTTCAGTACATTCATCTTCTCCGTTAGCTTTTAGTTGGCTGTTGTAAAACTTAAGAGCGTTGGAATTGTCACGTGCTACATTTTCATTATAAACTGAGCATATGGCGCTTTTCTCACTTGGTTATTGCATTTGCCGCGCTTGGTGTCAGTTTTGCAGGGAAGACAGTTGCGTTTCTTGGCATAACAAATATCTGTATCGGAAGCCTTATAGTGGTCCGATACCGATACGGCAAAAATACCGATAAATGCATATTATACCGATACCGGTATCAATATTGGACTATCCCTAGTAACAGATACTGTTGAGTTAATAAATACGCTGTAAAACTACAGACATTTAAACGATCCGTCCATATCATTACTCTGGTCTGCGGAAGAGTTAAATTTCAATTGTGATATTGCTTATCACGGATTTACTGATTTGTATTTACTCTGTCGACTGTGTAAACCTAAATTGTGTAAGGCTGACAGAAAAATTTTGAGCTTAGTTTTATTTTGGCCGGATTTTTTTTTTTTTTTTTGCAAGTTCGAAAATATTTTTATTTAATTGGAGGGATGTGTTACCAAAGGGTTTTGAAAACGAAAAGACAAAATTTATCCCTCCGAATTGTCTTACGACAGAGGTATACCCATTACTTTTGTGTGCGCGGCGTATCTTGAATTCCTGCAAGTATTTTATGAGCGGCTACGTCTTCCTGGAGGAGGTGGCTTTAATCGACGGGCGCCATTGTTTTTGTAACCGTCTTGGATATCAGCAAGGCACTCTGCTACCAAAAACTATACAATCGATTATCTGTGTTCGTTCTGCAGCGAACTCAAGATGGGCCGCGGACACTTTACTAATACGCACGCACGACCAAGCTGAAGACCCAAATTCACCAATAATTTCAAAGTATTGCGTACAGTCGATTGCTAACGTTTTGGTAAAAAAAAAAAATTATCTGCTTTCCATTGCATTTTTTTGAACCCATACCATACCGCAGAGCACTGAATATCCTATGAATTTTTTATTCTTGATTGTAGCATTTAAATCACAATCAGACTTTTGCAAAAACTGTTCTAATAATTCTTGATGAAATTCTACGCTGACATGTTTCACATCGGATGCATACCAAATAGGTCCAAGCCGACCCAAAATGCCATCAACTTGCTTTAGATATAAGCCGTGAATTTTTAGCTATAAGCACATCTGCTGTCATGTAGTTTGTTTAGTGCAAGCAGATGTGTTTTGGGTATGGTGGACAGCAGAGCCTTACTCTTCAAGTCTAGCCTTTTGGTCTGCTCTTCGTGAATAAAACGACCTGAAAGCCAGGAACAAAATACTGTAAACTGCATTCTAACTACGCTTTTTAAGTTTTAAGTGTTGTAATTTTGACCGCTCTCCCTAATGTAGTTAACAGTTAGCTATTGGCTGACTAACTTTGGGGAAATCACCTCTAATTTTGGCCAGATCCAGTGGCATAGGAATAAGGGGTTTGGCGGTTCCAGAGCCACTTCCCCCATCTCCGAAGTTCAAGTAGGCCCAGACCTTCACAGAATTAGAGGTGATTTCCCCATAGTTAGTCAGCCGATGGCTAACTGTGAACTGTCATTAGAGAGAGAGCGGTCAAAATATTACAACACTTGCAACTTAAATGTGTAGCGCAGTTAGAACACAATTTACAGTATTTTGTTCATGGCTTCCCTGTCGTTTTCTTCACGAATAGCAGATCCAAAGGGCTATAGAGCGAAGCATGCTGGTTGAAAATGTTTTGGTGTCCGAGCGAGCATCCAGTCAGTTACTTTGCTCGCTCCTTCAAGGCGTAGCTGAAGCAGGCAGCGAGAAAGCAGTCGGGGAAGAAAAATCAATAGCAGGCTGTTGATTCTCAGGAAATGGTGGGGAAAAATCTTCGGACTGCTGGAAGAATTTGCAGGGTGAACTATTGATGTGACGTGGCGCTTTCCGCGTGACATTTACCCAATTGCTCCTTTTAGGGCCAAGTGAATACCCATTGAACGTGACAACCGTGGTCATTCCTGAAAATAAGTCCGTCTATCTCTGGCTTGCTAAACTTGTAGGTGTGTACGGTTTCTCCGTCAGTGCAACAGAAGTGACCTTTTTTGTCTAGGTCGCTCAGTATGGGGTTCATTGTTGATCACTGATCTTTAAGTGAAGGACCGAATACTCACCTGTTGAGATGATTTCTTTTATTGCGTGTTTGTAGAAGCGTCTTTCAGGCTGCAAGTCAGCTCTTGAGTTATCGTTTACTATAGATTTCCACATGTCGTGCACAAGACTGAAGCATAGTATTTGCTATTGTTCAATTTTTGTTGCTTTAAAATATAAGTGTTGGTTAATGGAGGTGACAATCGAAAGCCACTCGGAACGAGTTGTGCACGTAATGGAAGTTCCCTTCTCGTAAGGACTTTTCAAGAAAAAAAAATGTATTATTTTAACATACGGGTTACTAGTAATCTTAGTACTGGGAGCTGAGAATTTTCAATTAGAATATAGAATTTTCACGGTAATCGCAGTAGCTGAAAGCAAAACAGCTGATTTTGGTATCTCAAGCATAAAGAAAATGTAAAATGCAATATTTACATGATTATTATTACAAGCAGAAAATGCTTGCAGTAAAAATATTTTTGTGAACTACAGTTGCTGTAAACTACAGTAGATTTTATGTTGCATTCTATACGCTATGCGGTATTGGCTTTAAAAGTACAGGGTGGTCAATGGTCTTAAAATGTTTTCCTGACAACAAAAAATTATTAAACACAAACCTTGGTTTTCTGCAAAACTAAGCTCAGCTTATAAAATCTTTTTCCACTATAGGGTAGTAGGCTTCAATTCGTGTTCTGTTTGTGGCCCGGAGCACAGGAAGACCATGTTCAATTTCCCTCAATGTATAGACCAACATGTCTTTAGTAACGGTCGCCACAGCAGCTTTTATCCTGTCCTTAGTGTTTCAATGTTAGTAATGGGTGTTTTGTACACTGCGACTTTTACATACCCCTCACGGAAAAGGTTAAAGGGGGGTAACATTCGGGCTTCAAGGAAGCCTATCTGTCGCACCATCCATCCCAATCCATCGGCTGGGGAAGGTTTCATCTAGGAATCTACGAACACATAATCCCCAGCAAGAACACATATTAATCCCCAGTGTGACGATGCACCGTCTTGTTAAAAACAACTCATGGCTGATATTGGTGCAACTGTGATGCAACAAAGCACTTCAGCATGTCAAGATACTACACACGTCTTTCTTGACTGAGGTTCTATAAAAAAGACAGTTCCAATAACCACCTATACGTGAGCCCTCACCATTCACCTTTGGGCTGTCTTGTTCGATAACAACACTTGCATTTTCCGTATAGTACCAACCGAATAAGGTGGAAAAAATTTGAGATGAGCCTCGTTTGGCACAATCGTGTGTTTGCACCTAGCATAATTTTTGTTTAATACGTTTTTGTAATCAGGGATAAACTTTATGACCACACGGTATCTCTGCTGCCTGGATAAAATTTTTCGTTACATTAGCACATTACATAAATTAGTCAAACATAGAAGAAGCAAAATCCTCCCCAAGTTACACTATTAAGGCAACCAACTGGTCAGATAATTTTACTCATTTGGTGGCCACCTTGACGTGAAATACAATAAAGTGAGTGACATAAAACAGTACTTCTACTGCTTTCTTAATGTCAAGATTTTAAAATGAACATCATTAGTTAGTCATAGGAGACTGGCCACAGGGTGGCCCAGTAGTTAGCAAGACTGCAAGCCTCGAAGATCCCGCGTTCAATCCTAGCCTCCGCCCACCCCTGTGCATTCGAGGAGTGAAAGACACCAGAAATGCACTCGTGCTATTGTGGCAGTTATGATAATAATTATTATAATGATTCAGTTTAACCACGATAGTGGTGAGATCAAGAAGGGCGTGCCACTTAAAACTTGTCTGAGTCGTTACTGCATGAGATTAATGAACTGTGGGGACAGAATTCCTGTCTTTTGAGAAATCGAGAAAAGTTTGCACTACCCAACAAGGTTTTAAAGTACACCAGAGAGCGTGACGAACCGTATCTTCTTTTAAGGAGTTCCAAACAGTGATTACCCTTACAGAAACGAAACTCCTCCTGCACTCCAGTCTCCCAGGCTGAGCAGCCAGCTTTATTGAATGGCCTCTGCAGAAAAGGTGCCCCTCTCCATCACGAGATAAACTTAGCAGTTGAAAAGAACTTAAATTCGAATCTATCTCTTTTTCCCTCTTCAAAATCAATCAACCAAGCCTGTATTTTACAAGCCGTATGGCAATAGAGTGATAAATTTTGTCTTGAATCCAAAAGTCAGAATTCAGAACTGGTGAAGGTAAGTTACGTTGGGGAATGGTGAAATGACTCCAAAATGACTGCACACATACCCTCGTTCCTGCGTCATGTCTAAATCTTTTTTTATGATGTTCATGGCCTTGGAGCTGTTATGTCACAGCTAGTTTTTTTTTTTTTTGCCTTCTTTCCCACCCACATCGAGACAGTGAGTTATTCATATCTTTGTGATGTATGTCCATTCATTTCTGCAAAGTACTTCCGTATTTAAGAGTGCGGGCCAATTCTGAGTTGGATTGGACAAGAGAAGAAAGATGGCTGTTGGTGTAGGGTGGCCTCTTTGCCATTGGCCACGTCAGGAAGACTCTTGGCAGATGCCTCTTGCTGCACAGACATTGATGGAGGACTTTGGGAAGTACTGGGATGTCTTCCCAGGGAATCTTCCCATAAATCACTTCTACTTTTACCTCGTGGTAGGAGAAAGGAGAAAGCCGAGAAGTCCATATTTTTTCCCAACCAAAAGAGAAGTGCGTTATACCTACTTAATATGCTTGTCACAACAGACCCAATTTACGTTTGACTTGGCAATTGCCGCTTGTGCAGCACACCAGCCGCTGCCAAATTGTTGTAAACGAGTCACAGCTGAAGGTTAATTCCGTCTTATTTGTCGTTTAGATGCCGTGATTAAACTAATATTCTAGTTAACGTATATGGCAAACATACAAGCTTCAGAAAGATTTGTTATTTGCGGTCCTCCATGCTAGTGTAGTGCTTAACTTTCTGGTTTATTCTAAAGTGACGTTAATTTGTATAGTGTCCGCGGCCTATCTTGAGTTCGCCGCAGAACGAACATAGGTAATCGATTGTACGTTTTCAGTAGGAGAGTGCCTTGTTGATAGCCAAGATGGTTACAAAAACAATGGCGGCCGTCGATTAAAGCCACCCCATCCAGGAAGACGTAGTCGCTCATAAAATACTCACAGGACTCAAGATGCGCAGCGCACACAATAGCTATGTACTAGATGCATCCTGATAGATGGGAATATTGTTTGCAATCATCGTTGTGTGCATGCACTATTAAAGGTACATTCCTCCCAGTTGGCTTTCCTGTATGGCTCAGTTTTGCAACATTATACTTCAGATGCGTGTAAATGTTACGGAGGTTTTGCTTTTTTTCCCTCCCGAGAAACGGTTTTGCTACATTCACTCTAACCTATGTAAATATTGCGAAAGCTATTTCACGCAGGATGTTCGAATATAATGAGAAGGTATGTCCTTTTAAGCCATCCAAAACCAAAACTGGTGTAAGAGAAGCTGCCTTTGAAGGTAGTGATATCGTTCAACCAGGGAAGCCAAGGTTAATCATATTAGCTAAGATAATCGCACCGACTAATAGTTCAAAAGTTAAATGAAAACTAGTACATTGCTACTCACGGTAGCAATCTTCAAGTTTTCATTTAACGTCTAAAGTATTATGGTGCACCATACCCTTGTTAAGTCAACACTGATTACAGTATTTTTTTTTAAGCTGATGGCTGCCGAGCAACTGTCAGTCTTCAGTTGCCGTAAGGTTACACTGATGCAAATATTTCCTTGAAAAATAGTGGCAAAATGCTTTGCTCGATATCAAGATGACGACATGACAGCCTACATCATTCGTCTTAAGGCATTCGACAGTGTAGCTTTAAAATTGATTTATCGTGTCAGTGAAGTAAGTAAAGCCGAGAAAAGAAATATGTTTGGTTGGTTCTCGGACACATTTTCATTCCAAAAGGAACCAGGCCACAGGCCTTTTATTTTATTTTTTATTTATTGGTAGTAACTCGAGTCTGCTTTTAAATTCCGAAAACACTTGGATTTTAATTTTACAGAGCTGCAAGTGGTTAGCTTAACATAATCAATTATTGAATGCCAAGTTGGTATTAAATGCCAGATTCACATTTTTCTTAATTCGCCATTGGCCGGTAGAGCAAAAATGTTTAGTCGCCAACTGAGACATTTTTGTCGCCAAATTAAAAATTTCCGTGTCTAGAAACCGTAAGCCAATGACCATTAAAAAAAAACTTCTTCAATCTACAAGCGGTGATCTATGAATTTGTCAAAGCACAAGTTTCGTATAAATAGTGACCTTGTAGGTGCGCAGGCCTGTAGGTATCCAAGTTTCGAAAACTTGTTTAAAAATAAAGAAATCCTCAATCAGTGCTGCAATTAGGGGTGGTGCAAAGGGAGCAGGGAACCAGGGCCCAGGTCGGGGGGGGGGGGGGGCTAAATTTAAGAGTCAGAGGTCCAGTAGGGACAAAATTCACTATTTGGTCTAGGATAGGAGCCCCTTTGTCCCCAAAATTGTTTAATTGTTGAGTGGCCCAACGGTTTGCCCTTGCACCCCTCCTTGGTAAAAGCATGTTGCAAAAGCACTGCTCTCCATCTGTAGGATTTCTTCTCTTAACTTCTAAAACGGGCTGTAGCTTGAGATTAAGTCCGTCGGAAAACTGATGAAACCCCATTATAAAATCGCCCAATAAAAAGTGAAGTCCAGTTTGTTTCAGGCTTATTTATCATCCACCAATCCAATTGAATTGGCTACTGGACAAATATTTTAATCGCCAACTGGCTAGTGCCTGGTGGATTTCTGCACCCATACAAGTTGGGCTAAATAATACTTACTAGCTGTACCCGTGCAGATCTTCTGTGCGTATGCGAGCGAAATACTATGCTGGGCAGCATGAATTAAAAATGGTCTCCTATTTCCACATAACCCCTCCATTCACACCTTGTGTGGTTTGCGCTCCTCCTTCCCCGGGCATCGGCGGTATTTTGTGGCTATTTGACTGTTTCTCCGTCTTGATACCCACACAGATCATTTGCGCATGCGCCAGCAAAATACTATACTGGGCAGCATGGAATAAAAAGGCCCCCGACGACCCCCCTGTTTCCCCCGTCTCCCT
>JAHWFP010171136.1:0-12678 GCA_023313725.1 Lithobius niger
CGCTCGTGCTATTTCGCAACCCCTCGATCTTTGGACTGTTCCGTTTCTCGCAGACGAGCAATTATTTCGGGATAACCCGGTCTACTTCACGGATATCTATTACTTAAAATATTCACACGAAAATTGTGACAAATTCCACATTGAATATAACACTGCAATTTCATGTGGCCAATTTTTACTAGCTTGTTTTACTAGCATTTTATAATTATCATTATTATTATTATTTGTAATTTAAAAATCTGTTGGTAAAACTAATATCGAACCAATAAAACTTGCGTGAGTCTTCCTGTTACGGATTTTTTTTTTTAATCGGAGAATTAGAGGCCAGGAGGAATATTCCGCCCTTCCCTCCCTGGCCAGTCCGCCACTGTAAAAATAGGACATCATTCGCTTTGTTCACTCGTTCAATAAGAAACAACACCACAAATAATCGTAATAAAATACTGTAATATATCGCACCCGGAAAGCATCGAGGCTATGCGCGCCTCTCATTCAATGTACCGTCCAGATTCCAGCGTAAAAATTCGGTGTACCATCCAGATTACCGCCAAAGGTAAGTGACGACTTACTTTGTATTGTACTTCGCGATAAGAGAGGACGCCATCTCGATGTCTATGCATAGTCTCTAACCGACCGCAATTTGAAGAGCTGACTTGCTGAAATGCGCAGTTACACGCCGCAATTTTTCGTATGAGCGCACACCTTTACGATGACATTTGGCTGACGTCATCCACAGCTCGTATACTATCGGGCGACGGTTTTTCGCTGTAGGACCTTGTTAGAGGTTATTATGCTTCAAACGTCTTATGTATATTCTGTGGAGCATAATACCTTTCGTACTTGCGCACCGCAAGTGACCCACCCACATACTTGAATTTCGTCGGATCAGAATTGAACAAATGTGTCTGGTTTTTGAGGAGATCGCACTGACGTAAATTGCGTCCACCCGTCTTTTGGCCACAACCGCATTAATTCGACGTTTAGTATCTTACTAGGGGAGTTTTTCTGAACATATCTGCCAAGTTTCATCATTATGAGAATTTTTTCTAACCTAAAGTGATAATTGCACCGGACTATTTTATCCTTTATTTAAAATAAAACTAACCCATATATGTGATGGTATGATCCGGGGACTAATGAGTCTGCCATACAAGAGACGAAATGTCACCCATCCTTTTTTAAACATTTTTAACAAGGTTTAAGAAACCGGTTTTTTTTAACCTGCGTTAAGGGTGTCAAGGCAAGATTAATTACAGTAAGTGCCATGACTGACCACTTTTTAGTGCTTCTATCATGTTTGCATAATTACTTCATTCGTTCTACTCTTCCATGAAAAGAAAAGTAAAGGACGAGTCAATATTTATGAACGGAGGGGTGGCGGATGGGGTGGAGCCTAACCATGGAGAGGTACAGAGGGGGCCACGAATAATGTCATAAATATGGTTCATGTGTTTTTTTAGGAAGTGTAGGCTGCTTAAGTTTTTTATTTAAACCGGGCCAAAACTTTGAATCCCCCTCCCTCCCTTGCAGACTCGAAAATTTGACAACCCCAGATTCTTCCAGCTTCTTCTTTTAAGACTGAAGGAGGGGTCCAAAGTAAAAATTGTTCATTCCCCCCCCCCCCCCCCCCCTCTGACACACCCCTCCGTTTATTAATATTGACTGATACATAAATATTGTTGCTATCCCATGTGTTCAATGGACATTCCAACAAAGAAGAAAGTACTCGTAAACTTACCGATCCGTGTAAATCCACTAAGGAAAAAAATATTTGACCTTGTTACTGGTTTTCGGATTTTCGTCCCGTAGTTGTCAAAAAAATTGGATTTTATTATCTCGCCCAAAAAAATGTGATACTACCCCCCCCCCCCTCCCGCAAGATTCGCGCCAAGCATTTTTGTCGTTTGAAGTCGTGATTTAGAATGCCAAGATCAAGATCTGACGACAAGTTAATCCTTCACCGTGTTTAGTCTTTGTCGGTGGGACTAACTTGGCAAAAGAGGTGTGTGAGGTGTGCGATATCACTACTTAAGAGCAGAGATGGAACAGACCCATGGGTCTGTGGGTCATATTTTTATCGTGGGTCTAGTGGGTCATGGGTCAAGGCTGTTCACCCACCGACCACAGTAATTGTTACGTACGTTATTTGACACTTCAGTAGTCTTACGAGTACTCTTTACTCATTTTCCTGCTTTTTCAAAAATAGTTTTCCCCAGAAGGCTGAAAACCCTTAGTAACTACTTCTTGGACTGTTTGAAATAACATTGCATGCATTTGCATACTGTTTTTTTTTTTTCATACTGTGGGATGGGTACACGGTGGGTAAAATTTTGTTCTCTTTCGGGTCGTGGGTCAGGGCTCAGGTGGGTCATGGGTCGGAAAAAGTGACCTACACCCATCTCTGTTTCAGAGTGTAAAAAAAAAAATTATGTGAATCCCTCACAAGTTTTGGTCTGGGGAAATATGATTTCTTGGTCCAAATTGATAATCGTGTACCGTGCGGGTGCGTTTCGTGTGATGTGGCGTTTGTGCAAACTTCGTGTAGTATATTACGTGCACATCCCGTTTTGCTAGGGCTTGTTGAAAGCTTTACGGGAAATTCGCGTTTAATGACGTCTAATGAGTCTGTAGTTCTGCTACATATTTCTTCTTTTAGGTCACCGTTGCCCAAACCAATCGGATGACAAGCAATGCTGCGAACTTAAGTGGTTGCTGCCCATACCAACGGAAGATAAGTATATGATATTACTCGTTTTCCGAGTGCTAGCTAACATTGTCGAGACGCGCAGCGTCGAGACATTGTTTGGATCGCAGCACGAGGAAAGCACGAGGTGGATGTCTGTGCTCGCAAGGAATATTTCTTGTTCCTTTTTTTGTTATGGCAAAACAAGTTATGGAGTTTTGAGGATCTATTTGACTTATCGAGTAACCATTACGAAGACAATACGGACAATATTCGCTTATCAGGTGGAACAGCTGAAGATGCTGCTAACAAAGACGATGGTAATAATAAAGAACAGTTAAGAGACATGTTTTTTGGTGGAACGATTAATTTTAATAAGGTTTGCAACGTTATTTTCAATTTTAAGCAGCCTATAAAATGATTTAATTAGCAAACTAGCATATTTAAAGTCTTAAAACGCATAATGCACTCTTTAATTTACTGTGGTTCATGACATTCAAATAAAAAATACTTGCTTAATATTTTTTATTATGGTTTGTGCCATTAATACCATTCCAATTACCATTCTATAATTCACGAAATCGTTAATTTGCTGTGGCTGCTGACACTTAAAAAAACTCATTCTTAACGTTTTTTAAAACGTCTATAACAATCGTAAATACATCCGCCATTTTAGTGCTGAGAGCCAATCCGCCATTTTGATGCAAGAGATCGGCTCGAAGCACTGCAATGGCGTATATATTGCACTGTGCGTTCTTGTTTCATTGTTGTGCTTATCCATTGTTAAAAGAGGACTGAGAGGCAAAAACCGGGTAATAACAGTGGTGTAACTGTTGCGCGTTTCCTGCTCTTCTTCTTCTGGCTGTAACATATTATAATGTAGAATAAAAGCTAGGTAATAAGATTAAAAGTACCCAATCGTTGTGGATACGCAAGAGACATAGGCCTACCTCTATCGTTGGTAATCATTTTGCACGAATATATATATATATATATTTGTAATTCGAGCTGTTTAAATTTCCTTTGTAAAGTATAATCCCACAGTTTCATTCAAATAAATGTTACTGAATCTCTAAAATAAAAAGTGTAAACATTTGAATATTGTATTGGTGTCACGTTGAGTGTTTCCTCTCTGCCAGCGGCTATATATCTCTGGTGCGGAATGCAGAACGATGGACCACGGTTTATGGTGTTAAAGCGCCAACGTGTAATTAGCTTGATATGTAATTTACTAGCTTGAGTTGGGCCGTTTGATTTACTAAGTTCTCTTCTTAAAAATCATAGTATCAGCCGTTCTTATTCATGAGTCCACAAACCTACGGCGGTTTTCGCCAATATGGTTTTATAGTCTTCCACAAATCAAATGTCCTTCGGCTTTCATGCAATAAACGTGAAGAACAAAAAAATGATAGGAAGTGTGCGATCCCATTCGACAGAGGAAAAGAATGAACGGGGCATGCAACTACAGAAAATTATTAGTTAGAAAAATGCCAGATTCTTCCTGTTGTAAATGATTGTTCGCATTCGGTCATACCACAACATTTGACATCAACTTCCTGAATTGTTACTGACCATCTTGACAGTTGAAGAATGGTGATGACGTATGATTCGAGCTAATATTCCTCGGTTCATAGCTTTGTCTCAGTTCTGCAACAAGATGTTTTATTTTTTCGAAAGGCTATATAGTCGTTCTTTGTTGTTTAAAGTTTTTTTAGTTTTTTTTTATTGTATGTATGTTTTTAATGGGCCGAACATAAGTGGACGCTAGTCCCTGTTCTCTCCCTCCCGCATATTGGCGGGACAAGGTTATTATTATGTAATTTCTTTAATTCCAAGAGCATCACAAAATCGACGTACTGATAATATCGACGTGAACTAATTGCAATTGTTGATCAGTTCGTTAATCACATTCCTCAGTACGTCTGCATTTAACCTACATCTTCAAAACATACGATTTGTTTGTTTGCACGTTTGTACGTCTTCTCATCCAGAAGTAATCCCCTACGAAGGTGAGAAATGAAAAATGGATAGAAAATAGCGAAACACACATTGAAAAGGTTTAGTTTACGTGGAAATCGCTCGCTTTGCTCGATCAATCCACGCACTTCCGTGGTTCTCAGACACGAATGTCTGACGCCCTTTTAAAACCAGCACTATGGGTCTGCTTTTTCCATGCATCAAGTCAGTTGATACAAAATAAATTTTAAGATCTGTATGCGGTAAATTGCAAAATGCGTCATCCTTTAAGGTTATTTTTTGCGTGCATCCTTTTCCAGATCATCTCAGCACGTAACTAATTATAGCTATAAGACGGTTTGTTTGTCACGAATTTTAACCCGTGCATGAACAAACTATGACGTCATGAACAAACATCATGAGATTAAAAAAAAATACCATGACGCCATTTTTTAAGGTTTTTTTTTTTCAAGAGAAGTAGAGGCACACACACGCACATCATACGTCTTTAATGATGTAAGTACTACAGTGAGTGGTGACGTAACGCCACAGCGCCACACAAACTGTGGCCGTAATATCCGATTGCTCTGAAATCCCACACACGTCTCTGTTGGTTAATTGAGTCGTATCCGACTCGAAACGTCGCAATTTCAATCGTATGCTTATGCTTCTGTTGGTTCTTTCCTTTGTAATCATTATTTTTGGTGCATTTTTCATCACTCACAATCAACATGAGCACGATGCACCAAATATATAAAGTCCTGAAAGTGTCAATTTATCGGCCGAATTCTCGTCATAGTTAAGAAAAATCGGTCGTTGCGACAAGTTATATCAAGTTGCGAGGTATCAATTTTCACACGGCCTAAGTACGGGTTATCAAAATTAACCCACGGTGACGTATGTGGGTTTTCAGATCCATCGGATATAACGGCCACAGTTTTAGTATGGCGCTGTGGTGTGACGTCACCACTCACAGTATATTACTGTTGTTATAAAAATCAGGGTGTGAGCTATGGCTGATTAATTCATCAGCACAGTTTAAATATACACCTGTTACCATAATACCTGCATTAAAATAAATAAATAACATTTCAGCGACTACAGGTTCAGTTTAGGGAATAAGTTAAACAGGTAATTTTTGCAGAGAAAAATTTCTTTAATTTTGGTCAGATGCACTTCTTAGTATAAATGATAATAAAAGAGAGTATAGGGCTAAATGCCAATTTTTTTTGGCAACATAACGGTCATTTACCCAATACAGCGTCCGTAGCGAAAGTCGGATTAATAGAGACTATTAGTATGCTCAATGCTATTGTTTCAGGAAGCCAGTTGCCATTTTTCATCTCTTTTGGAATTTTCCCGCTACGTCAAGTTTTTGTTTTTTAAAACTTAGTTTGCACGGCGAAGGTGTCATTGCCATGGTAAGAACGCTACCTGCATCGGTATAGCTATGACAAGCGGGCATTCGTGTAATACGTGACAATGAGATCAAAATTTCTCCTGACGAAACATTCCCAGTCGTTTCAGAACTGTCATTATTAAACGTTCGATAGAAGTCGGGGTGGGGTGGGGCGGGAATTAAGCGTCGACAGGTAGGTCGCTATAGCAATCGTTCAAGCGACGCTGTATTGAAAATCGGTTCTGAAATTCTAGCTTGTAGCTGTGAGAATGTGAAGTGAGAACGTTACGTTAATGCACCTTTAGGCCATACATACCAGCTTTGGCATCAGAAAAATCCAGACTTTATACAGTCGTGCATTCAATAAGTTGGATCAAAAAGAAAAATCTTATTTTTTTTACATTTCTAATCGAAATAATGCAGAAAAGTTGGTTTTCGACCTCTCAATTAATATTCCAAGAAGAAAAAACCTTTAAGCTTTTTTTTTAAAGGTGCCCACCTAGACCTAAGTGTAACATTACATTCAAGTCAATGGGCCAAATAGCCAATTCCGAAAAAAAATATGCTTTATGACCAATTTATATACCGGTTACATTATCCCACTTGGTACGCTCAAAGACCATGTTTAAATGAGGCCAAAATCCCCCCCCCCCCAAAAAAAAAAGAAAGGTCTTCCAAAAAACAGCGCAAATTATGGACCGAAAAAATACGAGGGGGAAATTTTTTTTGCCGTTTTTAATTCGTTAATCAAAAAGACGTTTTAGGGATAAAAATATTGTTCGCTTTTGAGTTTGGCTTCGTATATTGGATAATCCAAAAATTATGTTTTCAAGTAGTCAACAAATATTTTGCGTATTTACTATTTGGCCCATTCAGGGCTAGTGATAGGCAACCCTTAACTCGGTTCTAGCTGCGTGTGGGGGCCTCCCTTTTTGAGTAGGGGGTTCTGGGAGAGGGCCACAAGCAATCCCATGGAGCCCCGGTATCATAGCTAACGGTATTATAGCCGGTATTATAGCCAACGTATTTTCTGTACGAGGGAAAGGCGCCACCTGACAAAGCTTAAAACTCACAAATCATGCTTCAACATAAACATTTGATTCTCAGGCCTCTTTGCCTTGTCATGTAGCTCCTTTCCTGTCGTACTCACCTGCCTTAAAAAGTAAATTTTGTTCTTCGACATTTGCTGTGTTTTTACATGCACCTGATGGAATTTGCAGAGGTTTGCAAGACAAAACTAATTTATATGAAATGAAATTCTACTCCAACATAACTTAGTGATATCGAAAAGGTCACAAACTAAGTTCAAGTGGAAATTCAGCAGCAGCTAAATTGCCCGTGCCCGGTGCAACTTGCCCCTCATTGTAGAACCCCTCCCCCCCACCCATGTCGCCGTCCTAGGCCAGATGGACACCTCTAAACAATATTTAATATTTTTTTTCTGTTTGTACATATACTGATTAGTAGGTCGATTGCGAAGCGAAAGAAGCAAGTGAACACCGAAGGAACTGAACAAATCCAATGTCGGTCTTCACGAGCGCACCTGGATAGTTCCACCACCACGCGAGAGATTTGCTGTAGAAATAATGAAAGAAGCGACCGCGTTGCTTCAAAGAAGTGAGAAATTGGCAGTGAGAGTGTTACCTTTTAATTATTTGTATTCATTTTTTGAATTCTTCCCACTAAAACAACTTTCACGGTGGTGTATTGCAGCAAATGGTTTTTTTGTTGTTCCTGCAGATCTCCGGACCATTAGCCTTATAGATCGTGCTGCCTTAACACCGTTAAAAAATCTGATTAGCCGTCCGACGGAACACCAGAATATCTCCGAAATAATTTGAGGTAGAGTTTTCATATTCAAACTCGTTCATTTCACGTACCAAAGCTCCTTTGTCATTAAATTTCAAATTTCGCTCGCTCTGCCAAAAATAACGCCAACTATGTGTTCTCCCTCCCCCCCCCCTCCCAAATTCCTGCCCGATGTAGATAACTCGTAATGACTCGTCGTGAAGGCATAAGGAACGGGCAACAAAACAAGCATCAGGGCAAACGTTATTGGTGGTTTTCCAAAAACGACGACAGGTCTTTGATTTTTAGCTGTAAAGCCTTACAGAGTCAAAGGTAACCTCTTAAACTGTAAACGTAATGGATGCATATAAATACATACAAAACAATGGTTGCACATTTCCCTAGGATTAGTCTAACATGAAAAAAAAGGCATGCAAAGGCACAAGGCAGGACGAATTTCGCCAAGAGAACGACTTCCATCACGTGAAATTTGTCCCTGCTCAGCAAAATTCGAGCAAAAATTGTAATCCAGCCAAAGATATAAGAATAACGAAAAGTTCAACCTCTTCACTTACTAGTCACGGATTCATGTTTTGAAGTTCCTACAGATTCGCAAAACTTAATTGTATATATAGCTGAAGCCAGAAAAGTATTCACTCCTTAACTGTATGGGGTTAATGAATGTGAATATCTTAATGATTTGAGATAACACTGCTTTTCCAAAGCACTATATAAAAGCACATTTAATCTGGCTTAGCTTCATTCATTTCGAACTTGTCACCATGTTCAGATACAATTGGGTAAGGTGTTTCCACCTGCATTGGGTTGGAAGTTTACTACAAATGGAGTGTGATCCAATCATCACTCTTTCTGAGCGGTTCAACGTTGTAGTCACAAATGCCTCAAAGGGTGCAGTGGAGCAGCTGTTGCGCAAAGACGTATTTGTTTATTTCTGGCGGAACGAAGCAAACTAAAATCAGCTTTTTAGCCAGTGTTCATAGAAAAAAAAAGGAATTCGGCCCATTACGTCTTTCAATTAATATTGCCTTACTCAGCGTGAGACACATTTTAAACGGCTTGAATGATGCTGTCATGACAATTAACAATCGAATTATCAGCTCACTGTAAGAGTCACAGGACGTGCTGATCGAGTGAGCGATGCTAACAAAAATCAGCGTTTCTTTAGCCTAAAGCTCACGTCATACGTTTTCGCTACCAAAAAGTTTTCAACGATATACCTGATTGACGCCGCATGAACAAACAAGTGATAGATCTAACCGCACCAATATTTCAAATGGTGCATCCAACACCGCCTCGCTTCAGATTAGTAACGTTGATATTTCCCTAATTACTATTACTAGCCAACTAGTTACTTTCACGAATATAAAATCTTCCATGAGGTGTATAAAGCAAAAAGTTTGTAACTAGCTATAGTTTAACCGTGGAAAGTGCCTTTTGCTGGTTTGGGGAATCGTAACCAATCATTGCCCAATCAACACTATTTTAAGGTCTGAACAAAGGGTTATACAGGTTGATTAACCGTGGAAAGTGCCTTTTGCTGGTTTGGGGAATCGTAACCAACCATTGCCCAATCAACACTATTTTAAGGTCTGAACAAAGGGTTATACAGGTTGATTAACCGTGGAAAGTGCCTTTTGCTGGTTTGGGGAATCGTAACCAATCATTGCCTAATCAACACTATTTTAAGGCCTGAACAAAGGGTTATACAGGTTGATTCAGAAAGGATGGACAGGTGCCCACCGTTTCTCCCCCATGTGCACGATCGAAATGACATTACGTGGATGTGTAAGCATGTGATCATGGCTGACTTTACACCATCCCGTTACACCATCACGACTCACACATCCTAGATCCTACTTCCTAACGCTACCAGTGTAAATTGGAAAGTTGTAGAGAACCGTAAGCCAACGCTAAAGCAAAAAACAGAATGAAAATCAAACCATTAGGGTAGGAGTTATCCTTCAAACAAATTAGTCTTAATAGCTTCACTGCATCTCTTCAGAATGTGTCTGGCAGAGAATGCGCCATACCAATACGGGATACAGAAAGAGGTTTTCTTACCTAGGCAGAAACGTGTGGTGCGTTTTCCACAAAACTGAAAAGTGGTTTCCTGAAGCATGCATACGTCATGCATGTATTTGAGAGGGGGGTATCTTTAAATGTGTCCTTGAGTGGGGAGGGGAAGGACAAGACAAATTAATGGTTTTAGGCAATGTTTTTTTATTTAAAGCAAAGGGAATAGATGATTCATTTTACTATCAGTCATGTCAAGCATGTATTGGAGGAAGGAGAGTGTTGCATGTTCACTTCCTTCCTCACATGTAGTAAACATTTCAAACCCCTTTCTCCCCATCACCTATGTGATGCCCTATTAATACTAATTTGTTTGAAGGATAACTCCTACCCTAATGGTCTGATTTGCATTCTGTTTTTTTGTTTAGCGTTGGCTCATGGTTCTCTACACTGGTTCCAAGTTACACTGGTAGCGTAGGAAGTAGGATGTAGAAGTTAGTGTCGTGATGACCTTGAACGGATGGTGCAAAGTCAGCCATGATCACATGTGCAGATGCCACCCCCCCCCCCCCTCACCATACTTACACATCCACGTCATTTCGATCGTGCAGATGGGGGAGAAACGGTGGGCACCTGTCCATTCTTCCTGAATCAACCTGTATATGCTTCATTAATACAACAATGAATAGGAAGACGTGAGCGCGACAACATTAGTACGAATCAAGAATTGTTGCGTACTTTACTTTCTGAGCCTAATTAGCCAATACAGTGCTAAGCACTCAATCCTAAACACAACTCCTGACAACTACTAAGACACCCATAAACCTACTAACTAATGGAAACCTATTGAAACCATAAGAAACTAGTTGTTCGCCAGCATAACATACGACGGTTTAGCTGATTCCCGCTGCTTCAACTCGGCTCTAATAGTCAGCATTATTGAAGCAATCTAGCTATATATATATATACACACTAGTTGTGCCCCCCCCCCCATACACGCTTGTCCGCCTCCCCGTCCCCGAAAACGTCGCCCCGTGACATTCTCCTTTTGATTCAGCCCCGGAAAAGTCGCTGGCGTGTGTTTGACTAAAAGGTAAAAAAAAAACGTATCACTGATAAATCCAGCATTCAGTAAGAAAGTAATCCCATATTTAAGTTATTACTTTGAAACAATTCACTTCGGTAGCGCACATTGCCCGCCACACACACTTGCCTTGGCACCCTCTCCTGCACCCCCCGAAAACGCCGCCCCGTGACATTTCCCCTTTGGTGCAGCCCCGGAAAAGTTGCATGCGTATGTTTGACTGAAGGCTAAAAAAAGCCCTGAGAAATCCAGCATCCACCATTCAATAAGCAAGTAACCCTATGTTTAGTTAAAATTCACCTCGGTAACAATTCACCTTTGAAACAATTCACCTCGGTACCGTGCATGGCGATATTGTTGCAAGCAACGATTGTTGCCGCCCACTTAAAAACAATTCAACTCCTTTCTGGAAGTGAACATTTACGAAATAAATGCGCCTTTCCATCGTATTAGGCTGCCAATTTCGAGGCCCCTAATGGAAATTAGACGATTGGTTAAAAGTTGTCTGGTTTAGTAGACATGGGTTGTTTTTATTTTTTTTTAGTTTTAACGCCAACAATGGCACAGTCCACGCGACTAAAACTTTGTTGGTCGCTTTGGTACCACAACAATACAAAAAAATGAACCCCAAAACGGTGTGGTAGGTCTGGTAAGTGGCGCCATCTCTTCGAAGGCTTTGTAAAAGTGTCCCAACCCCAATTTGAAGGCGAATCCCGTCAACAGATGGAACTACAGGGTGGGGAATTGTACGACGGAATGGCGTGGCCGGTGACTTGGCCGCCTGCCTGCTCTGTATTATATATGTAGATTTCTCTTACAGACTTAGCAAAGCTAAAAGGATTGTTAGGGATTAAACAAAGCTTCAATAATCAGCAAGAGGGCGAGCGTGCTCATTCTTGCCATGGTAGTAAAGAAAAAGGGCGAGCGGCCGACAATTAGAAACAAACACTATTGCTTCAATAGCTTTGTTTACTCCTGATTCCTAACATTCCTTTTAGCTCTGATCCGGAGCTAAGTCTGCTCCTAATCGAAATAAATGTGCGCCCTAACAATTAGAAACAAACACTATTGCTTTAATAGCTTTGTTTACTCCTGATTCCTAACATTCCTTTTAGCTCTGATCCGGAGCTAAGTCTGCTCCTAATCGAAATATATCTAGACACACGCTAGTGTGTCGCCGCCAAGTAACAGTAGATCATCCCATTGTAGACATCCGATTGTTAAAAATTGATTGTTAATGATAAAAAGGCGGCTCACTAGCAGGCATGTCTGTTAACTGTAAGCAATTGAAAGCATATTTTGGCATGTTGAGGATAAATCCCAATGCGACAGAAATGTTTCAAATTGTGGAAAATGTAAGGGGAAGGGTCAGAGATTAAGAAAAACAGAAATTTAAAGGATGATTGTCCACCAATCGTAGAGAAAAAGATGCGTCAATAACGTTGTTTTTATGTTACTGTTCAATGATAACTGGTAGCTAGCTAATAAGATTTTCCCCATGTTAAATCCCATAGACTTTTTGCTCATGGCTATCGCAAAATTGAGAAGGCCTACGTACCTGAACTTTTGCACACGGATGCATAGTGGTCCTTTTGTTGGTTTGGGGGTTGTAGGGGTCAGGACAAATGCGTGGGAGGGTTTTGAAATTCGCCACGGGCGAATTTAAATTTCGTTTCTTTTCCAAGTTGCAACCAAAGATTTTAAGCAACAATGGCTTGAACAATCAAGACTGGT
>JAHWFP010171138.1:0-30104 GCA_023313725.1 Lithobius niger
CTTTGTTCGCGGACGAGCATCGTTGCATCTTGTTCGAGTAAGCTCTATTCCGATTTTGTGCGCCTCGCCTCTTTGTTCCACTACTAATAACGCTGCGCATTGTAACATTTTACATTGTTAGCGTCGTGGCTGCGCACTGTGGGTTCGTGGTCTGTTTAAAGTAAACAAACACGTACTGTGTTGCCATTTATTGTTTTTTTTTCTTTTATTGCGCCTTTTGTTTTGTTAATCTATCTATTATATATAGTTCGAAAGTTAAATGAAAACTTAACGATTGCTGCTGCTGTAGCAGTCTTCAAGTTTTCATTTAACGTGCGAAGTATTATTGGGTGCGATTAACTTGGCTAATAGGATTGACCTTGGCGGCCTTTCCCTGGTGGAATGATATCACTACCTTCAAAGGTAGACCGTTTTTGGAAACTTGGCGGGTATTTCTACCAGTGTTTTGGTTTTGGGGGGATATCAAAACTTTCATAGGATTGTGAACGTACATAAGGTTACACCGTCTGCATAAGTTGCTGCAATCCCATTTTTGTACACACTGACTAACAGTCGTTGATGTCGTTCGCTTCGCTCTCTCAATCAGTACATCCCCTTTAGTTGTTTTGTTTTAAGGGGCACCTTCCCCTTAATATTTCAAGATTTCGTTCACATTTCGTCATGCAGAAACCTCCGAAGGTCACTGTTACTAAAACAGCAGACCAAGAAGCATTTTATTTTTGGGTTTTTAACAAAAACCCCATTAGCTCATGGATGCTCGTATTGTTGCGTCACCATCATCTAACGTGCATCTCTTTATTCGTACGCTATCCACGGCAACGTTAATGTTTCTTCGTTACAGTTCAGTTTTTAGTTCTTCCAGGCATTTACAATAAATCTAATGACCAGTCTTGACTGTTCAAGCCATTGTTGCTTAAAATCTTTGGTTTCAACTTGGAAAAGAAACGAAATTTAAATTCGCTGGTGGCGAATTTCAGAACCCTCCCCTGCATTTTGAACCCCTACAACCCCCAAACCAACAAAAGGACCATGCTCAGATCACCATGCATCCGTGTGCAAAAGTTCAGCTTCGTAGACCTTTTCAATTTTGCGCTAGCCATGAGCAATGAGTCTACGGGATTTAACATGGAGCCAGCGTTACTAGCTAGCTAGTAGTAGTCTAGACACACGCTAATGTGACGCCGCCAAGTAACACTAGTTCATCCCATTGTAGAAATCGGATTGAAATGATTGTTAATGATAAAAAGGCGGGTCACTAACAGACATGTGTCTGTTAACTGTAAGCAACTAAAAGCATATTTTGGTATGTTGAGGATAAATCCCAATGCGACGGAAATGTTTCAAATTGAGGAAAATGTAAGGGGACGGGTTAGAGATTAAGAAAAACTAAAATTTAAAGGATGAGTGTCCACCAATCGTAGAGAAAAAGATGCGTCAATAACGTTGATTTTATGTTACTGTCTAGCTGGCAAGCTTGTAGCTAGCTAATAAGTTTTTTCCCATGTTAAATCCCATAGACCTTTTGCTCATGGCTAGCGCAATATTGAGACGTCCTACGTAGCTGAACTTTTGCACACGGATGTTTGGTGATCTGAGCATGGTCCTTTTTTTGGTTTGGGGGTTTTAGGGATGAGCGTTTTGAAATTCGA
This sequence comes from Lithobius niger, assembly GCA_023313725.1. NCBI lineage: Eukaryota > Metazoa > Arthropoda > Chilopoda > Lithobiomorpha > Lithobiidae > Lithobius > Lithobius niger. Next base: position 1,650 of record JAHWFP010171138.1, read on the forward strand.
CACCAGCGAATTTAAATTTCGTTTCTTTTCCAAGTTGCCACCAAAGATTTCAAGCAACAATGGCTTGAACAATCAACATTGGCCCTTAGATGATTGTAAAAGTCTGGATGAACTAAAAGCTGAACTGTAACGAAGGACAAAATAAGCAAACATTTACGTTGCCGTGGATTGCGTAAGAATAAAGGGATAATAAATAATAAATAAATATACTGGTTTTCCACATATTACGTGGAGGGAAGACGGAAGGGCAGGGAGCCACTGATACCGTTCCCAAAACAGGGGAGTGGGAGGGGGACTCTGCTGGTGGCAGAGTTTAATGCACGGGGGCCAGGGGACGCTTAAGGAACACATTCAACTGTTCCAAAGCCAGTAGCCTGCGAAAACCAGCAACAGTTGGGGCATTCACTGTCTCTGCCCCAAGTGCATTCCAGATTGGAACAACCCGTAGCGAGAAGAAATAACGACGGCAGTCGAGACGCGAAGATTGTATAGCAAGCTTCAGATTGTGGCCTCTGGTACAAATTTTGCGGGGGGCAAGATCGAAAAAAGGAAGATCAATGGCGATCAACCCATGTAGAATCTTATATGTTAAAATAGGATCAAATTTTATTCGGCGTAGTTCCAGCAATTCAAGACCAAGCTTGCGAAGTTGGTTACCATAGTCAATTTCCCTGAAACCAGGCAAGTATTTTGTGAACCGACGTTGACTCTCTCCAAGAGGTCAATGTCCTTGGCCATATGTGGAGACCAGACTGGGGTCGCATACTCAAGGATGGGGCGTACGAAGACCTTGAACGCCCAAACCTTATTAGCAATACTGCCCGAAGTGAAGCACCTACATACGACTGCCGAACGTCTAAAAGCCGCTGCGGAAATCTTTTGACAGTAGAGGGAGGGCTTCAGGTTGCCATTAAACCAAATTCCCAAATCCCTGACCTCGATGGAGGATGGTAAAGGCTGATGATCGAGAAAATACTCCGATTCATGGTTTTGGTTCCCAACATGGAAAGTAAAACACTTTGGTACTGAAATAGGCAGCTGCCATTGTCTAGACCACACCTAAACGGCTTGGATCTGCGTCTCCAATTCAGAAGATGCCCCCAAAGAAAGGTTTTCGGCCGCAATCTTTAAATCATCCGCAAACTTAAAACCGAAGGTACAGTCATTGCCAATCCTGAGGTCGTTAATGTAAATTACAAACAACAGTGGTCCGAGGACTGAGCCCTGGGGAACACCAAATGGAACATGTACCCTGGAAGAGTAGGTACCCTCAATTGACACGCGTTGGGTACGGCCCTTATGATGATGATGACGATTAGTCAACAATACGAGCATCCATGAGCAAGCGTGGTTTTTGCTAATAACCCAAAAATAAAATGCTTCGCCTTCTGCTGTTTTAGTAACGGGGGTTTCTGCATGACTAAATGTGAACGAAGAAAGCAAACGAAAAAAATTCTCAATTTTGCTGATGTAACGGCTAAGATAAGATGGCGCACTGAATTTTTGTATGTTCACAGTCCTAAGTAACGTTTGTCTATAAACTGCAAGCAACTAAAAGCATAGTTTGTTATGTCGAGAAAAAATCGTAATGCTGCCGAAATCTTGAAAAAGTAAGGGGAAGGTACAAGGATAAACAAAACAACTAAAGGGCATGCGCTGATTGAGTGAGTGAAGCGAAGGATGCTTCTACAATAAACTAAGCCATGTCAGTTGGGCTAATCGAACGGCTAATTGGCAATGGTAAATTTGAAAATTATCAATGTGAAAATTTATAGATATCAAATTCCTCCAGAAAAAAAGGTACAGATGAAGATAAGACGGTGAAACCTTTTGTACGTTCACAGTCCTATGAAAGTTGTCATATCCACCCAAAACCAAAACTGGTAGAAAAACCCGCCAAGGTTGCAAAAACGATCGGCCTTTGAACGTCGTGATATCATTCCACCACGGAAAGGCCGTTAAGATTAATCCTATTAGCCAAGTTAATCGCACCGAATAATACTTTGGACGCTAAATGAAAACTTGAAGATTGCTACCGCTAGTAGTAATCTTCTAGTTTTCATTTAACTTTCGAACTATTAGTATGTGCGATTAACTTGGCTAATAGGATGAATCTTGGCAGCCTTTCCCTGGTGGAATGATATCACTACCTTCAAGGGCTGATCGTTTTTGGAAACTTGGTGTTTTTTTTTTTTACTAGTTTTGGTTCTAGGTGGATTACTAGTTACTAGCTCGCTAGTCAGTAACATAAAAACAAAGTTATTGACGCAGCTTTCTCTCTATGAATGTTGGACACTCAGCCTTTAACTTTCATTTTTTCTTTATTCCTGAACCTTCCCCTTACATTTACCACAATTTGAAAGATTTCTGTCGCATTGGGATTTATCCTCAACATGCCAAAATATACTTTTAGTTGCTTGCAGTTAACTGACACATGTCTGCTAGTGAGGCCGCCAAAAGGGTTCAAAGGGCCGCCTTTTTATCATTAACAATCAATTTTTTAACAATCGGATGTCTACAATGGGCTGATCTACTGTTACTTGATCATATGCTTAGGATGCTCTGCTTAGGATGCAATGTGTACTACTTTAATATATGATCAACTTCCTAAAACAGCATTTTTTTATCAGAAATGTTTTGAGCACTGCAATTACCATTACACTTTTAAAAATAATTAGTGCAAAGAAATTCGGCTTTTTTTTTAATAAATGCGTCTTTCCATCGTATCAGGCTGCCAATTTCGAAATTAAGAACCAATCGTTGTTTGGTTTAAAGTTGTCTGGTTTAGTAGACACGGGTTTTTTTTTTCTTAGCTCAAACGCCGACAATGGCACAGTCCACGCGACTAAAACTTTGTTGGCCGCTTTGGTACCACGTCAATACCAAAAAACGAACCCCAAAACCGTGCGGCAGGTCTGGTAAGTGGCGCCATCTCTTCGAAGACTTTGGAAAAAGTGTTATAACCCGAACTTGTAGTCCAAGGCCGTCAATAGACGGCGACATGGCAGGTTTGGTAAGTGGCGCCATCTGTTCGAAGACGTTGGAAAAGTGTCCCAATCCGAATTTGAAGGCGAATCCCGTCAACAGATGGCACTACAGGGCGGGGTAATTGATTGTACGACGGAATGGCGTGGCCGGTGACTTGGCCGCCTGCTCAGTATTATACACTAGAGGAAGCCCGTGCTACACACGGGGCCGGTCATGAATTAGGTTTACAGATCCATTCCCCCCCCCCCGTCCCGGCTCCCCACTCCCAACCCCCTCACTCCTACTCCCCACTCCCCACTCGCACTCCCAACTCCCCACTCCCATTCCCAACTCCCCACTCCCACTCCCATTTTCACACACACTATCTAAGAAACGCTTTCACGGAATAAAATTTCTTCAATCCAATTTTTGCGCACACTGGTTGACAAACGGTGATTTTTGTTGGCCTTAGTTAATGAATCTGCGCACCCATTGGCTGAAATCACATGATGCACCGTTTAAAGAATGTGAGCGCTGAACCATCATCTTTGATTGTAAACGACTACTTTTTTGTTGCCCACTTCGAAATAATTCAGCTCAGCTCTGAAAGCCTTCATCTACGAATTAAATAAGCCATTGCATCGTTTCCAGCTGCCAATTTCGAGTCCTGTTGGCCTCGAAAGTAACAACGTAGCTTAGTTTGATTTAAAACTATATACGCATTTAGCTGAAACATGGATTCTTTCACGATATTTTATTTTGGTTCTTTCATTTTAACCATCAACAATCAACAGTTTGGACGATAGTTTTCAATCCTTAGCACACGCACCAGGAATTGTTAGGCACCGTAGCAAAGACATTACACGTGCACGCAAACAATGAGAAGCGATTAAAGTAATTGTTGTCCTTCCGGTTTTCCTTTAACTTTCCTTTAACTTTCCTTTTATCAGCTCAGCCGGAATCCAGAATTATTATGTAGATGTAGACTAGTTGTGCCCCTGCGCATGCTGCGCCCCCCCCCCCCCCCCCGTCTCCATCCAGGTGTTTGGTCTTTGGTTTTAAATTTATCAAACCGAAGACCGAACATGTGAATGGCTCCCACATATGCCCTCTCCCCCAAAATTACTTTAATCCCCACACTCCTGACCCCTCCCGGATTCGCATACGTGTCCCCCATATACGCTTGCCCGCCTCCCCCTCCTGAGAACAACGCCCCGTGACATTCTACCTTTGGTGCAGCCCCGGAAAAGTCGCTGGTGTGTGTTTGACTGAAGCTGAAAAAAACCCTATCACTAAAAAATCCAGCACTCAGTAAGCAAGTAATCCCATGTTTAAGTTAATCCTTTGAAACAATTCACTTTGGTACCGCGCATTGCCGGCACACACTTGCCCTGGCACCCTCTCCCACACCCCCTAAAAACGCCGCCCCGTGACATTTCCCCTTACGTTCAGCCCCGAAAAAGTCGCATGCGGATGTTTGAATGAGGGCTAAAAAAAGCCCTGAGAAATCCAGCATTCAGTAAGCAAGTAACCGGATGTTTAAGTTAATCCTTTGAAACAATTCACCTCAGCACCGTGCATGGCGACATTGTTGCAAGTAACGATTCTTGACGCCCACTTAAAAACAATTCAACTCCTTTCTGGAAGTGAACATTTAGGAAATAAATGCGCCTTTCCATCATATCAGGCTGCCTGCCAATTTTGAGGGCCTCGAAATTAAGAACCAATCGTCGTTTGGTTTAAAATTGTCTGGTTTAGTAGACACGGGTTGTTTATGTTTTTAGCTCAAAAGCCGGCAATGGTACAGTCCGCGCAACTAAAACTTTGTTGGCCGCTTTGGTACCACAATACCCAAAAACGAACCCCAAAACGGTACGGCAGGTCTGGTAAGTGGCGCCATCTCTTCGAAGACTTTGGAAAAAGTCTTATAACCCGAACTTGTAGTCCAAGGCCGTCAATAGACGGCGACATAGCAGGTTTGGTAAGTGGCGCCATCTGTTCGAAGACGTTGGAAAAGTGTCCCAACCCGAATTTGAAGGCGAATCCCGCTAACAGATGGCACTACAGGGTGGGGTACTTGATTGTACAACGGAATGGCGTGGCCGGTGACTTGGCCACCTGCTCCCTATTATATATCTGTGATTCACGCAATAATGTGCACTTATTTTATTCTTATAAGCCTATGACTTCTTTATTCAGTTCTCTATACATATAGTTATGTGTTTATTAGTTTTAGGTCATAGAGTAGGTCCAGGTAAATATGTGTGTGAACCGGAAGTGGAAATCACGGAGAAGACTACAACAAGTGTTACCCTTAGTTGGAAATGCAATGCTACGGCAACGGTTCCTGTCACAAGTGAGAATTAGTTCATATCTATTGAGAATTAAATGAACGTACTTTGCTTCCAAACTGGTAGTTCGAGCGCATGTTTGTTTTCAATGTAGAAAAAAAACTAAATTAGTCTTCAGAGATAATTAAAACTAGTTATCTCAATTCATGTTTCATTGAGCACTTTCATGAATTCACTGAACAGCACAGCACTGCTTACCAAATTTGTTCCTAAATGCATGGTGACTTTCTTGATTCCTCAGCGTAAAGTAACTGCTGAAGCATCATACTAATTCGTTCTTTGAGGTGGTTTTTTCCGATGAATCCACAGTTAAAGTTGCCAGCCACTAATTTTTCTACACTAGGATTTTTTATGTTTAAATAATTAAAAAAATGTTTGATATTGTTGTCATGCAGTTTCCTCACTTAATTAAGATTACCAAGTCAATCGACTATAAGAAACGTATTCGTCGATAGGCTGGAGCAAACATTTGGTAAATGGGAACAGTCAGTTATGGGAGTAGTCATTTTCGCACCCAATTGAATCACTAAGTAAATAATCAAATTTTGTGGACGACAAACACAAAAAGGTATTTAAAAGTAAAAAGGTGCTTACTATTTATGATGTTCGTCACTATAGCGTGTTAGCATCCAGGTACTGCAGTAAAATTCAGTGTGCCGTCTGAACGAAACCATAGTGCAGTAACTGCATATCTGCATCGGCCCAGCATTGCTGAAAAAAAAAAACACTTCCGGCGAGTGCGTTTTGTTGAAATAACAAAGTTTTTTCTCTTAGAAAATTATATTGAATCCCTCTCTCTACTAACACTGACCCTGGTGTTCTGATGAATTTTAACTTGAACTTTATTTAAAATGTCAATGCACCCATGTGGGCATAAAATGACATAAGAAGAATTTAATTCCATTTAAAATGGATCGTTTTAAGATGAAAGAAAAATAATGGAAAGAAGAGGTAACGTCTTCTTTTTCCGAATAAGTTAACCTTCAGTAGGAAAAATCTAATCGTCAAGACGTTTTGCATGTTGTAGAGTTTTCTGAGAGGAAAACTACCAGGAGTTGCTGGAACTCCAATATTGTACAAAAATATAAAGGAAGAAGCAAAATCATTGCGGCCGACAGAACAGATTTTTTTTAAATCTTTTCATGAAAACAGACATTAACAGAAATTTAACTACTCGATCCAGCCCAGTTTTGTCATTTTTGTAAGGCAATTACATTTTCCCTTACAAAATTAAGCAAAACTTTGTAAGGCAATGTTTTGCCATACATAATTTTAGGCCAGTAAGTAGCAGGCCTGAAATTACAATACAGCACACAAATTCTGGCGAGAATTTTATTTATTTACTTATTTATTATTATCATTACAACAATGAAAGTATGTTCACCATCTTGAGTTAGTTTGTCCAAGTTCTAAAGTTTTTGTATCATAACTGATTCTTTCAGCAAACTATGATTGCGCTATTCATTTTTATTGTGGTTATTCCTGATTTTTTCTCTCTTGTTTTCGTAACGTTATTTTAATCTGTTTTTTTTTTTAATTTTTAGTTCATTTAATTTTTTTAATGATTTGTCAAATGTAAATCTGTTTTTTTTTATTTCGAAATTACTTCTACTGGTTTTCCAGTTTTGTTCTGTATTTTTGTGTAACAGTCATTCACATGCAGCATCGCCTACGGTGGGTGAGTTTGTCACTTTTGGGATTAGCTGTTTAAATTGCAATGTCAAATAAACTCAATTCTCTCTTTATTTTTTATTTTAACTTCTTTTTTTCAAATGATGCAGTATATTTAGTTTATATTTAATACTCGGTTTCATTTAGTCTTCAGAACGCTTATGTAATGTCAGGGAACGTGCTAGAAAAACTTATTTATCTTGGTTGCAAGCCCTGGTGAGTAATGCTCATCTAAACAACATTTCTTTTTTGTAATAGTGTGTACACAACTTCGTTCAAAGATGCATTACTTTGTGAACTACATAAGCCTCGCAAAGGATGCTGGTCTATTCTGCCCTCCTTAGCAAGAGAGCCTTAACTACATTTCATGGTAGGGCATTGGTGCCGTGGATGGGTAGCTTCAGATGTAGGTGAGTCCATCCGACGTTTACGATTGAGCGTAGATAAAAGCTAGATAAAGGTAGATAGGGCTTTTTTCTTCAGATAGTATTGAAGAACTATATATAGTTGCAAATTCTTGCTCATAAATGTACTGGTCTTTATCCCCATATTCATCCAAATCCTCTCCCAGGTCCTCGACTAAGGGAGTATTTCTGCGTTCGTCAATTCTCGCCTTTTTCTTGAATTTCCCATTTCTGGAATACTCAGTACTATAGCCCGTAACCATGGAGTTAAGTGAGTTTTTTTGATAGCAATGAAACTCGCACTATCACTTAATCTTTGAAAAAAATTTACATATCTACTTTTTTTTCCTTGCGAAGTTTCACTTTGGTCAGCTTTCCTTTCGGTGATTGTCAGCCCTACTACACTTCAACTGTAAGTTTGTTTTAGCTTCACAAACTCATTATTACTAAGTTTATAGGAGTGAGCCGGAGTGAGATAACCGTGTCATCATTATTTTGAAATCATCACAACTAGTAAACTTAGGAATAATTTCAAAATAATGATGACACGGTTATCTCACTCCGGTTCAACACAACTTTCAAATTGTAGCTCCAAGTGCACTCCTTCACTTATCCACTCTTACAAACTTCTGTGTGATGTGTTTTAGTTCTCCACCACTCACTGCTTTGCGTTTCAAAATTTATTTTCCTTTAGGTGAATTTATTCGCCTTCCTTTATTACCCGGAAAAAAGTGTGGCTTTTTGTAGGTTCTTACGGAGTCTACAAACTGCTCCCAATTTAACATTATTTACTTGCATAAAGAACGGGGTATTTTTCTGTCGAACTAATTTTTTTTTTATGTTTGCACCACGTAAAAAATACCTTTTCAGGGTTGTCTGTGCTCGTAATCACAATCCCTATCCGCAATCGTCCTAAAATGCCCACTATTTTCGCAACGGAGGGGAATTGCCTACTGCAGATTCATTTTTATGAGTGTTTTACTTTAAGTTCCTTTCAGAAAAGAAAGTGGGTTGAATTTTATGCCCAATTTTCAATGGATGTGGTTAAAAAAATAAATTCTGGCTTTGCTGTCACTGTGTAGATCAACAAATGGCTCCAAATTTGGTCGTAGAATCCAAAAGGTTTTTACATCAAGATTTTTACAGCCAATTTTTTTTGCTAGTTTTTCACCGTAACTTTAGTGAAAAAATTCGCAAATTTCTTCTTCTCAGAGATTTTTATGCTTTTCCATCTCGAATGATTGGAAAGAAACCGACGGTTTAGGTAATCCTGGCAGAACCCAAATATGTCGCTACTTAATGAGTGAACGATTAGTTTCAAGATTAACCAAACCCCAATTCACTCCTTACTACACACTCAGTGAATCTGTACAGAGAGTACCATATATTCGGCATTGGTTCCGGGTTCTAGCCTGCACCAGCCCAAGTGAGTTTTGGACGTCCAACCATCTGAGTTGTACCCCAACATCAACTGGCGGTTGAGTCGACTCTCTCAGCTTTTACATCTGCTGGATGGGCGTGTCACACAACTCTTGTAATGTCAAGGTGTACCACAAAGTGTTGGCTTCGTGAACCGGATTGCTTTTACATACGTATAACAATCGTTGGAACAGAGAAAAAATAGGCCTAATAAAGCCTTAACTTAATTATTTTTCATTTGGCTTATCATTCATTGGGCAATACTAATTTTAAATACTCCTAAAAAGCTCCCACTCCCAGCACACCCTGTGCCTTCTTACGGAGGTTTCACCAACAAATTTTTGCAGGTCGAGCTAAAAGCAAGAAATTTTTTTACACAAGTCATTCTTAGCAGCACAAATCGAACCAGTCATGGAACTCCCCATGAAATACCCCCAAGGACCCCCACTGAATCCCCCCATGTACTCCCTGAGGCTTGACCAACAAATTCTAGCAAGTCCAGCTAGGAGCATGACATTTGGTATGCAATTAATTCTTAGCATACAAATCAAATCAGGCATGGAACGCCCATGAAATACTACCAAAGCCTTCTCCAGCATCGTCCCTGTGGGTCCCCATGAAGAATCGATGACCAACAAATTCCTGCAGAACTTACTACAAAAATGTATTGTAGCGGTAGGAGTCGAATTACATTCGGAACCCCATGAGATACACCCAAGGCTCCCAGTGCCTCCCTGTGTCCTCTCCATGAGGCTGATAAGCAACAAAGTCTATTTTGAATAGTAATGCTAAGAATGACTTGTGTAGTAATTCAAGGTTTAGAACGACCTACTAGAATTTGTTGGCAGAACCTCATGAAGGTGAGTGCTGTGGTGGTGAGGGGGGGATTGAGGCTTAATGGCGCGTCGACAGCTAGGGCATTAGCACCAACCTCAGTCACAGTGCAGTGATCCGGGTTGCCACTGTACCATACATTACAGAGATGTAATACAAACCTCTAATCTAAATCTTGTCATACATCTGTAGTTCTGTACCTCTTACAAAAATTGAAAACCAGTGGACAGGAAGACAGACTTATCGCCCAATAAGTGGTGGGGGCACGGGAAGGAGCTTTAGAGGTATTTCGACGGTTTCTATAGCTAGCGTGATTTATAGGCTACGAATTGAACTTGTGTGCCAAATTTCATAGCGTTTAGGTCGATGTGCATGATTAGCCCAAATTTTGGCCCATTACAGCTGTACTACAACTGCAGATGTAACAATGAAACGTTGGTCAAGTTTCATAGCTTTAAACGTAGGTATGAAGAAGGCCTAGGGCCTGTTGAATGCTATTTTAATGTGACTGCAATTGTTGTTATCGTACTTGTTGGCGAAATTTTGCTCTCAACTGGAGACCGAACCAAAGAACCGATTTTCAATTTTGGAATTTAAAATTTAGCATTAAAAAGCTTCTCTTGTAACAGTTATTTTAAGGTTTTCGCAGTTTTCTTTTTTATTCTTGCTAGAACAAGAAAAACAATAGTAGATATTAGTATCAAAAACACTTAAGCGTATAAAATACGGATGTACGCCTTACAAAATATACAGCTCTAAAGGAACATATCTCAGAAAAAGACATGTCAGCCATCAATGTCGCACTAAAACGTCTAAAAGAAATTCCAGCTTGTTTTTTGAGATGCTGGAGAATCTTTTAAACTGTAAGTTTTTTAAGGCTTACATCCGTATTTTATACGCTTAAGCCTTTTAAAATACTAATTACAAGAATTTTAAGCAAAGATCCATTATGGCAAGTCGTTTAGAGTAGGAGTTTGTAATAAAGTAACCAAAAAAAGTACTTGTAAAAGTTATTGTTTGCCAGCGTAATTTAATAACGTAATACTTTTTGTCAAAATTATAGTTTTTGCAATACCTTTCAACCTCTGCAAATGGAACTCGCTTCGACATTGTTAAGTAATGGCGATTTTGCTATAAGTCAGGCCTATACAGACAATGACTTCCATGGCTACAGTTGCAAAAAACTATGGAACGTGAATTGTAGCAGGAAACTCTACATTCCGAAGTTAACAAGAACCTAGAAAAAAACTGTCAAAAAAGGTCAAATGTGGTTTTTTAGAGGTGCCAGGTGATATTTTGAACCTGGAATTGTGTAGATACGCCTAAATAAGACTCGGTTCAACTTGCACTGAATGACTCTTATTGCAATTAACGTAACCTATGTCACAAGAAGAAGAGGTACATATTAAAAAGATTAAGATCAATATTATATCATGCAATTTTGTTTAGTCTGCATTAAAACTAAAAGTTGTTTTTGCTTTAGGTTATGGAATTTCGGTCTGGTACCCGGAAGGAGGAATTTTTAAACGTCCTATCAGCATACCAAAGGATGTCAACACACATACTGTAGAGGATTTGCCCTGCGGTGCCTACTACATATTTTCCGTGAGAGCGGCAGCTGGGTATTCCATTAGGTACAGTGAAGTAACAACAAATCTAGGAGAAACAGGTTGTTTTCATAATTATACCACGAGCCATGGCTATTTGCCGTGATGTCATCATGAGTCAGCCACTGACGAACAAGAATAGCCATCTTTGGCCGTCTGAGTGGTCTAGCCCAGTCAAGTGACTCACTCGCCACGGCAAACAGACGTGTCGCATGCTTTAGTTCTACGTGTTTTTGTTGTTAGAAATCTGCAAAAGTTGGTACAGGTTATATTAGGCAATACACTCTGATTCATGTTCATGTCGCATCTACCAGAGGTCCTGAGTTGAAGACTGATCTCAGCCACATACGTAAATCTGGGAAGAAAAAGGCATCGGAAATGAGCTCGCGTGCACATGTAGATAGTAGCAAATAGATGATCGTAAGCATTTCTTACAAAAATTGTCCCTATCCATCCAGAGCTACCTTTAGTAGCTGAAAAGGAAATATTAAACTATTTCCTTATATATGTAGTCCGAACAGGAAATCCCAGTATTCATATTTAAAAAAAAAACAGCTACTATAATAAATTGTTATAGTATACTCTTTTCATAAAAGCAACATTTACAGCAGAACCGGTCATAGTTATGTATACAAAAAGATAGTGCACTTACGCACAACTACCATGTATTTTCTTTTTGTAAATAAAAATATAAGTATTACAATAGCACAAGAAAGAAGATGTTTCTATTTTGGCCTCTTTATATATTTTGAACACGTACTCAACAAATTCGGTCTTTTTATTTCACATCTTGCTGATGGAGAGAGTTTACCTTTTTACCGGAAGATTTCCACAAGCTTTTAAACGATTATCAAATGGGCAATACATACAGCATTACCGATTAAACAATACCTTGATAAGATGATTTCTTCCTATACTCTCAACCAGAAACTGTCGTAATGAGCTACCAAAGAATTCGTCAGTTCGTCAACATAAATTATACAGCTGAAAATAATTGAGAAAGAAAAAAATTCTGTACGTTACAGGTTTGGAACGCTTTAAAGTAATAAAATTATAATATGTTTTTACTTTTGTCGTTGTTGTTGTTGTTGTTGTGGTGTTGTTGATGATGATGTTGTTGTTCTGCCTCTTCTTCTTCATCTTATTTTTTTTTTTTTTTTTTAACTAGAAAATGTCCTGCTGAGCTATAAAAAATTCATCAAATCGTCAACATGACTAATTCGTCCACACCGCTAATAAAATTACTAAACTATTAGGAAAGATTCCCTGAACGTCTCCGGGTTTGTAATCAATTTAGAATCATCTTCCTTTCCTTCCTTACTCTTTTGTTTCTACATTAAGCAATTCAGGAGATATTAGTAGATCTATAATCCTATTTCCTTTAGTGAGCATTTACAATTAAATAAAATGAAAAATAACAATGTGAGAAAAGATTTTCTGCAGTCAATGCAGACTGATTTAGTTCAGTGCAGCCACAAATCCTAAAGACCACAGTTCATTCAAGAAAAGTCCTTTGCACATAAGGTAGTACAAAGCTAATGTCGATGTATGTTATGATATTATTACATATAATTTTAATAATAATAATAATAATGTTAGCTGCAGGAGCACACAGACGTGAAAAGGACTTAAAAAGTAGCTAAAGGTCAGCCATAAAAAAGACGACGTTAGTGGGGCAGTGTTAGCTTGCAAAGAAAACACTGTCACAAAGGGGTAGATAGAAAACATAAGCACAGAACCAGAGGTCCCTTGTAAATTAAAATTAATAAAAATAATACAAACGTGTGCGATATGAGATGAAAACAAGGAAAGCATAAATCCAGAGGCCCACTCCCAACAGCACAAGCGTAAAAGTTAAGCTCGGTGGAAGAAAAAAACTCCCAAAATCGAAAGGGGGGCATCAAATCACAATGATTAAGTCTTCTTTAAAAAGCGGTACAGAATTGGCCATTAACGCCTCCCTAGACAAAGAGTTCCACACACGGACAATACAGACTGCGAAGAAAGACCTCGACAGTTCAGCTAAGATTTGGGGAGAATCAGTTGAAAGCATGGCTTCCAGTCGAAGATCACAAACACGAAAATTGATATTAAGGTAGCTATGCAGGATCTTAAAAGTGGCAAGGTCAGCTTTCAGGATGCAGAAAACTGACAAATCCCACGGGTTTAATGTAATCCATTGTCGTCCTACTTTTGCCGTTTTCATTGTTGTAAAGTGGTAGTCTAAAAGTCTTATTGTACCAGCGTTCTAATTGCCATTGTTTAAAGGTGTGATGATAACTAACTTATCACCATACTTTTGAAAGAAACATTGTTTAAAAGTGTGCTGCACTTTTATTACCACACTTTTAAATAATAGTTAAAATCACGCTTTTAAACAATTGTTATCGCACGGTCCCTAACTTTCACAATGATAAAAACGCGCAGCGATATATCCTATCACCACACTAATTGTGGCGATATGGGATATCACCACACTAAAGTGTGACGATATGGGATATATGGAGTGTGGTGATATGGAAGCCATGCGCAGTGAAGCGTGGTGATAAGCCATTGCCAACACTTTCGTAAGGTAGAAATACTGAATAAAACCATGCGAGAATTAATTTTTTTTATGTTAACCTATGTTCCTTGTTCAAAGAAAAAATTGAAACCCGTGAAATTAAGCAAAAAAAGGTGAAACATAATAATTCTCTCATAGTTGTATTAAGCAGTTCTACATTTCGAAATCTAGACAAGAACATTAAATACTTTAAATGTTTGCTACTCTCCCCCTCCCCCCCCCAAAAAAAAACCTCAGCTGGCGACTGTAAATCACAAATCTAACGTGAACTTGCGTCGGCCTTTCGAAAACACCAACTAACGTAACGTATACGAAATATACATGAAATTTCATCCATTAAAATTGAGCGTTAGGATATTTCCCTTCGCCCCTTCTCCCCTTCCCCCACCGAAAATGACAGTGACAACGTCCCTAACTGCCTACATACTTCACAAGAATACGTTACCACTGAATTGTCCGTATAATGTCCGCAGTGACTAAAGATGAAAACCAAACCTTTTCTTGAGCAATATTAGGCTTAAAATCTTCGCTGTCGTCCAAATCCACAACGTTTAGTTTTCCACCTTTAAAGCCATCAAAGAGATGCTACTACCATGAAATGACAGCAGAGAATGACTTAAACGCGAAAAACCCCAGCTCAGAAAGCACTATATGCAAATTAAAGCATGACAACACATTACATAGAATCAGAAAATTAAAAAAAAAAATTAAAAACATTTTTTCGGTTAACCTAGGGTGAACGACGTAGTTTTTCATGATGAAGTCTCCGTAAATGTGCAACATTAATAAAAAATCAGTCCAACGACTTTAAAAAAACGCGTTTCTCCTATACCTATTTTTAAAAAAGAAAACGTTTCCCTTTAGACACACACCCCTGCTTCCCCACTCGATCAAATGGTTTCGGCCGCAAACCCGACTGCATCAAAACAAAATTATGGAAACGTGACGACAAACAATTTGTACAAACAACAGACCTTGCAATCCATTTCCGAAGGCAACTTTCCATTTAACCCGAATTTTGTTTTTAATTTCGAAAGTTAAGGACTGTGCGATAAATTAGTTATACTACCTGTGGCGAACTGTATAGTATTTATGAGCCGATGGGCCTTCAATCTCGACGTCTTCTTGACGTAGTTCTCGTGGATTGGTCATAAGCGGGATATTGCTCATCAGGTGATTAACCCAATCCGGGGGTAGATAACTATTACTTATTATCCCTTTAAATGATAGTTATCACTATACTTTTAAACAATAGTTATCACCATACTTTGTTGACCTTGCAACCAAAGAAAACAAACTCCAAACTTTATTAAGTATGCTCATGACCATCTAATGTAGAAATTTCAATTCTAAATCTGATGTTTTCAATAATAAACGAGGTTTTTTTTCTATATTTTAACTATCATCTGCAACATTTAAATGATTCAGCTTTTCTGTGGAAGGGTATAACAAAGCCCTAAATCCCCACAGTGTATTCCTTTCTTTCGAGTGCCACCTCTATCATTTTGTTCCAGCCCCTTGTCGCGCCCTGAAAAACTACGTTAGTTTCTTTCACGGCGACAAGAAGGACTTGGGGTCAAATTAATGGGTCAAAAATTCCGACCTGACCTGGCACAACTGCCCATCTTCGTTGTTGTCAACTTTAGTGTATAACCTAGTTGTGAATGAATTGTACAATCAGAAACTTTTTATCAGCAGGATCTAGAAACATTCCCAACATATGAGGTAAGCAACAGTAAAAAACGTTGGGTGTGAGAAAGAATTGCAAGCGAGATATTTGTATTTTTTACGTGGGGGGGGGGGCCGGCGGCCCGAAATCAGAGTTTTTTGGTTTGCTCCAGACTAAAATTGCGGACTGACGGCCGCCTCCTCAGTAAATTGATTCTAGCGTCGTGTTGCCTCTATACAGTTTACCTATTGATTTGATTTGAGGAGTCATGGCCCGAAGCCGTTCTTTTCCGTGTTTACAACAGAATGCTTAAACGATGCAGGAAACAATGTAGGATGATAAGCCAGTTATTGTCCTTTTATTGCAATAATGAACGAAGTATTGTTGCTTCCTCCACCGCTTTTAAAACAGCTTATCAACGATCATTGTTGTGATAAGAGGGCAATAACTATTGCTAGTACGAAATACAGCGTTATGACGAGTAGTAGTATTGAGTGATTCATGCAAAAATGGCAACGCACATTCAATGTCAATGCGAATCCTATGCCATAGTCTGTATAATTGCTCCTTCTGTTTGGTGTAGGCTATATGCAAATCTTACAATCTTCCAATCCTGAATGTATCCCATTTGGAAATTCTGATTATTTATAATTGTGTAATGTAGACTAAATAATTGGGGGAAAATGAATGTGCCACGTTTGTAGTTAATATGTAATTGGCGCCATCTTAGTATAGGGAAAATATTTTTAAATTATGTTATTTTCGTCCAATTTACATTAAATTTAGAATGCATACGAACTAGCTGTAATAAATTAAAATTGGGCAAAGCACAACGATAGTTATGAATACAATAAACGCTAAGATGCATCTGAAATTTAGTTGTTTTGGTTGATGAGTCTCCTGAAAATCGTAAAAACCATCTTAATTTAAGATGGAATGTATCTGTGCTTTGAATATTTTAAGATACCACCAGTTTAAGATGTGTCCTAATTTCAGACTTGTTTCATTTAAGATGCCATTAAACGAAAGATGCATCTTATTATCAGATGGAAAGCTCGCAAAATACATATTTAAAATGTTTAGCTGTTTAAGACGCCATACTTTTCAGTAGCCAAATTCATGTAGTGTACGACGGCATTAATTTTAGATGTCTACGCAGTAAGATGGTTTATTTTCTAAGCTGGAAATAGAGTAAGTTGCAAAATGTAAGATGTCAATTTATTTTTAAGTGGTGTAACTGGCAAACACGGCAACATTTTAAGATGTCAACCTATTTTAAGTTACAAAACATGCAAAGTTGCCAACATTTTAGGATGGTAATTTTTTTAAAGTTGTCTTAAAGATGCCATCGTTTTAAGACGGAACAATGTATTAAATCGGAAACGTAGTGAAGTTGCCAACATTTTAGGTGGGCAGCTTTTTTGAGTTGGAAAATAAATAAGTTGCAGTGTTTTAGCACTAAAGCAAAACGCTCAAAATTTCACTGCTGCTTTGAGTGCAAACAATTACAGGGCCAATCCTAAGTAAACTATAGTCATGTTCTTAAAAAAAATCAAATGGTCTTATTCTTTCTACAGCTTAAGAATAACCTAAACGAATGCTAAAACATGTACACAATTAACGAAAGTAGCAAACTATTTGGACTTCCATAACGATTGTAGACACTGCGTTAGGCGGGGTAGCTAACTAACATGATTTTCTATTCACTTTGATTTCATCCTTAACACGATGTTGACCTACACTGGTCTAAAATCAAGTTATAAGGACTAAGATGTATTGTGTTTGATACGTCCTGTTCCACAAGCTGTTTGCAGATAAGCTGACGAGTCTGTCAGATTTGAACAGCTAATGTAATAAACAAACGAAAAATAGGATGGTTGAGGCGTCATCGTTATGAGATGTCAGCATTATACGATGCCAGATATGTAAGATGCCTACCAAAGCATCGGGTTTTAAGATGCCAAACTGTTAAGATTACGAAAACATCTTAAAAACAGATGCAAAATTTTAAGATGCTAAAACATCTTACTTTAAGATTTAAGACGGTAATACCGTCTTACTGTAAGATGCCAACAGGGTTTTAAAAACGGATGCAAATATTACACCTTAGTTTGAGATGCTTATTTTTTTACAGTGAATCTTCACTGCCTTTAGTACAAAACTGGGAAAAAATTAGTAGGCCTACCCGCTTTCAATGAATACCGCCAGAGGGTGTTATTGTCATTGAACCCAATGGTAATGAATTCCGAGTAGTCTACTGCCCAAGTGTCGTCATGGAGATTCAAACTAATTAGCATCACGAAAACAAAATGAAGAAGATAAGAATACTTGGTCAATCACAAAATATTATACGTCATATTAGGAAGTTAAAATAATTTTATAATTATATCGAAACTATAGCAGATCATGTTTGAGTGGAGCTTAACCATTACCAGCAAATTTTATAACGATAAGTGATCTAACCATTAGCCAAATAATTTATAAACAAAATAAATAAGAGATAAAATAAGAGATCAAAAGACTGAATGGTGTGGAACTAAACAAATAATAAAATCGTGCAATGTGGAGACGTATAATGCTCTTGGTTTGGAGCAGACTGATGCTGATATTTCTCTACAGTTTAAAGAATGAGCTTTAATTTTTGACCATAAAGACACATTTTTGGACTTTATCAAAACCTAGGACACCAGAAGTATCCCTAACTGAAACTCAGCTTAAAAATAAAACAAAATTTACAGTAATTCATCTGATATGACTTATTTAGCTCCCGTTAATGGGCTTGTCAGTGTGCATGAGTCACAGTGCACGGAACAGTCTCCAGAGACGGCAATGTACAACTCATTGGCTAGGTAGTGGAATCGACATTCTGTTTTTGTGTGTGAAAACTATTCGAACTTCTCAGGATGGCGTCAAAATGATTATGATTTATAATTTTGTTGACATTGGGATTATCAATGTGAAAAGATTTTAACTTTTTCTTAGACACCAAAGAGGCGCATGGAAGAAAAATCCAGGAAATGCAAGATGTAATGTAAGTGACTGTGTAATTGAATAACAGGATTCCCCCATACGTTACAGCTCACTATGTCAACATTTGGCATCTCTGGTTTTTTTTTATCTGCCATCCACCCTAGCTGGTGAAAGAAACTGTCAAGTAGGAAAAAAGTCGGAATCATTCCAAATTTGTTAATGTCAATATAAATTAAATTATGGTTCATAATCATTCTGGCCCGAGCATGCAAAGTTGGCATAGTTTTCTTTAAAAAACAGAATTTCTGATCTTGCTCCTATCCAATAATTGTACTGTGCTGCCCATTGTTACTGTTCCTTGCTCAAAGGCTCATGAAAACTTACAACTCCACGAGTAACGGATAAAGTTCTAGCGAATTACTGTGATATTTGTATTTATATTTATTTCATATTACGATTTTGTAGGTTTTATTTCTCTAGCTTTTTAATAAAGGTAAAAAATGTGTTTATATGATCTAAAATTAAATCTGGTTTTTCCTTAAAATGCGGATGAAAATCAGCATCAATCTGGTCTAAACTAAAATCCCACTAATAACTCGTCGTTAGATTGGATATAATTAATCGAATTTGACTTCTTCCTTGTGATCCTCCGATAATCCTTTGCTTATTGCTTTACATCATAAATAGCCTACAATGGCCTAAGTGGAAGCCCAATGTTTCTTGTACATAAACATTTTCGAATGAGACTTGGCTGTTTTACGAGGAACAATGAACACATTTTTTTATAATTTGTATTAAAGTATTAACCCCTTCCACTGCAGGCGCAGGTTCGAAGGGTTATTTTTAAAGTCTCGTGTTCATAGTGCTAGGAGGAATGTCTATCTTGCATCATCTTAGCTCGTAGGCCAGGCCTCTAACAACTCACTTTGCTCGCTTCACTCTCGTTCACAGTTAATCCTCATTAATCTCACTTTCCGATGCTGTTCAGTTCACTTCCTATTTTTGTGTTCTTGCATATGCATACGTCATGGTTTGGGAGGAATTAATAAATAGAACTCCAACACAGTTTCAGGTCCTATGCATAAAATTGAAAATCAGAGGACCTTTTATCCTCCAATGCTGATAATATTTCCTGAATTATTTACCTCATTCTGCTAAACTGTTGCTTTTACAAAAAACACCATATCTCAATATTATTACAAGAAATCGAATTTAAAGTTTTTGTGTTACCATGTTTGCAAGGTTCACTGCTTTGGTTAGAAATTGGTTAAATATTACCTGAACAAAAATGGCGCTCTTCCTTTGTATAGTAATTACGATGAGTATTCATAACGACTTTAGAAGCTGAACTTCTACTGTACCATTACTACTCCTGGAAATGGATGTTAGATTAGCTCATCCGAAAGATGTAGATGCCCTTTATTTGATAAACTGTTTTACTGTAATAATGGTCTGCGACATAATTGCTCTTCATGTACTGAGGTCGGGAATAAGCATTTTGACATAGTTCTCTTCCCCGTAGTTACGCAATCTATTGTCTAAACACGGTCAAAAAAGTATATTTCCTCCTTTCAGATGAGACTAGTTATATTATTTGCGTTAATTAGAAATGGCATAGTAACAGTTCAAAGGTAAAACTTCGTAGGAATATGAACAACATAGTAGTTGACAATTAGCCGTAACTCAGTGTTTAATCACAGAAAAATAGTTTTATTGGGCTTAGGTATTCAAAATACATTTTCACCTAACACCAGCAAGCACTGATTCTCACACTCAAAGCTCGTAACATTATCATCAGTCTATACCGATAAGAAGGACATCGTAAGGAAGATCAACATGGAAAAGTAGCTCATTCCTAGTTTTTTCGCGTGAATTGACAAGGGTTGGCTCTTCAACATTAGGTGAAAGAAGAGAAGAATTACTTCTGCCACTGCCTGTGTTCTACTAATTGGTCATAAACTTTAGGGTTCTGATTGCTTTCAAACTGGGATTCCAGACATGTCCCTACCTGGATATGAGATACCCTCAACCTTCAGAATCTTGTGTAAGTATATCTGGTGACTGTGATAATTCGGAGCTGCAGATGGTTAGTTTGGCTTGTCATATTCCACGTTGTGACTGATCTGATAGACGTGTCTATTCTTCAGAGAATTCCGAGACAAAATTTTTATTCTCAGTTTTCCGACATTACACTGTTGTGTTGTTGAATCACGTCGTCGTGTCAGTTGCATTGATAAAGTAAGTGGCAGTTTTGGCTGCAAACCAGGTTTGTCTGTCTTCTACTTTCCAGGAACTATACAGATAAGGTACTTTGTCTGCTCCCAGGCACTTCACCCAACCCCAGGCAGCTTCATTCAGATGGCTACCTCCTTACAAACTTACTTATGCAGAAACACAGATGGGAGAAGGATTTTCTTCCCATGTTATGCAACAACCAACTTTTCTCGTGTCCAAATAGTTCTTGGCATAAAGGTCTCAGTCAGAGCACAACAAAATTCAAAAGATCAGTAGGCTGAAGACTTCCAAACTACACATACGTGGAATGACATGAAATGACTTCTCAGTTTCAAACAACTGTGTAAAGAACATACTCATTTAGTCTTCAGACACGCCTACAGCATACGTGTGTACGTAGCTAGATAATCAGTCTTCAAGCATTTATAGAGGTAAAACACAACTTCGACTTTGAGTCACACACTTTTACAGGGTATGGTATCTATTTGAGTCTGCACAGATGGGCTGGTTTCTCTTCACACAGGATCTGACCTCTCTTGAACTACAAGCAGCTTCACAGAAGCTAACAAGTACGTTGCTATATATTATATTCTCAGTATTCCAACATTTATAGAGGTAGAATACAACTCCCACTTTGTGCCAGACAGCTTTACAAGATTTGATATCGATTTGAGTCTGCACAAATGTGCTGGTGTCTCTTCATACAGGATGTGACCTTTCATCAACTACAAGCAACGAAAAATTGTCAGCATTCAAAGAAAAATTGGTTCTTCGTCAGTTTATGGAATTTTGCGTAGGCCACTTAGTACCACTTTTGTGACTTCTTTTGCCCTATAAACTAATACATCCAAAGGATCTAGTTCCTCCGTACTATTTAGATCTTTGTGCTAGTATATGTTTCCCCAATGTAGTCGGATTCCTCAGATTTCAGATACTGCAGAGCACTATTCGTTTTATCAAGAAATGCATACAAAGAGAGGGTGTCACTCCTTTTAGGTCAACGAAGTTTTTCTAAACATTTAAAGGCAAAGACAAAATATCTCTTTCGCTGCAATGACTGTTCAACAGAGAGGATATGGCTTCTCCTTTTTAAAATATCTACCCATACGGAATCCTGGTTCATTTTTGACATGTTGACATATTGAGAATACTCTATGAAGGCTACACAGACATGGTTTAGCACCTACTCATCTTAATACTTGCAAATATAATATGGCTCTTCCTTCTAGCTAGTCTATACGCAGCTCTAAAGGGGTCTGATCGTTAATGCAGGCGTGACTAAACTCTAGCCTGCAAGAGCTGGGTCTTCTTCAGCCATTGCCAGCTGTAATGCAATATCCGAGTGTTATTCAACTCTTAGATGTCTACAATACACGATTTGGGGGCCATCTTCACCCATATACTGTAACTAGTTACAATACAGGTTCTTGGTTTTCTTCAGCCGATAAGCAGCTGCAATACAGGATCCAGCTCTTTTTCAGCTATTATGCAGCTTCAATGCAGGACCTGGATTTTCTGAGCCATTAAACGGCTATAATGCAAGAGAGGATTAGGCATTAACAGCCATTAGGCAGTTATCGGGCCTTCTTTAGCCTTTAGGCAACTATAATGCAGGGTCCAGAGCTTCTCCTTCAGTTAGGCAGATACAATATAGGATCTGGACACCCTGGAGCCAATTTCAGCTGTATAGCTAGCTCCAATACAGGAGATGGGTCCTTTTTAACTGTTAAGCAGCTACAATACAGGATCCGGCAAGTTTTTCGCTTTCTTCTTATGCCATTAGACAGCTACAATGTATGATATGGAGACAGCTACATTACAGGATTGTAGGTCTATTCCAGTCATATAACTTCAATTATACCTAACGTCCTTAGTTGTTTTGATTTTTGGTTGGCGAATGAAGTTTAATGTTGCTTTCAGCTTATGAGTTACTTCAAAGGCAAGTTGAACCATCGGGTAGTAACTCGTAATGTTGGAGTGAAACTAATCAGAGGGGAAGCTGTCGAGAGTTGTCGCTTGGCTGAGAAAGTCACGTTATTGTTGTGGCATGCCCGTTCGAACAACAACGAGTTCACCACTGTTGTAGCTGTGCTTTAGGCATGATCGTAATGTGTTCTCACTTCCTGCATGTACTCCAAGTTTGTACTACGCAAGGCCACGTGATGCCATAGTTGTGATTACGTTGCAATCTCTCACAATTTCTAACCATCCCATTGGCTCACGTTGCAATCTCTCACAATTTCTAACCATCCCATTGGCTCACGTTGCAATCTCTCACAATTTGTAACCACTCCATTGAACCTGACGAATATTTTAAGATACAAAAAGAACTAAATTCGGTCTCCGTTAATTATTGTGAAACATGCTTTTTTTTGTAAAAGCAACTGTTTAACAAAAAATTATAAAAATATAATTTTACGTCCAAAATTTGACCGTTTGACCTTGATTTGACCCCTTAGGATAACTTTCAATCAGAGTTTTCAAACCCAGAAATGTCAAGAGCAGTATTAAGGTGTGATGCGCCACACTTTAAATCCTTTTTTCCCATTGTAAAAGCAACGGTTTAGCAGATAATGAAAAAAATGCGATCTTCGTCCAAAATTTGACCTTTTTACCTCCGTTTGACCCCTTAAACTACTATTCATTCAGGGCTGTCATACCCAGAAAAAAGTAGTATTAAGATAAGATATGCCACATTAAAAAAATTTGTTTCCCATTGATGAAGATAGGCCAAGCTATTTTTTGGTTTGGTTCACGGCTAAAAACAGAGATTTCTACAGAAATTCAGTTGGTCCTGAATCCAGAATTTATCAATATACCTAAATTAGCATCTGTGCCAAATTTGGTGCTTTCCTCACTAAAATTCAGAAGTAACCCTGTTTTATAGGCTTATCGATCCCACTAGATGCATTCATTTTTCGACATCTGCATTGACCCGACGTTGAAGAGAATAAAATGGAAACTGAGTGGTGTTTTTTTTTTTTTGGCAAGATCTAATGTTACGTGGCCTGTTTTTTCCACCTCAGCCGTACTGATGTTAACGGAATTTAGTTTATGGTAAATTTGCATACCCTTACCTACGAGTGAACTATGCAATACAATGACTCCCAATTGGCATGTACTTCTTTTCATCTTCCATTTCCTGTTGCAAACACTAGGTAAGAATATCTAGTACGAATGCTACTGTAATTTTTTATATTTTATTTATTTACAGTTTTTCCCCAAAGTGAAGATTTTTTAGAAATTGGAGAGACTTCTGTTACATTAAAGTTGGACCAATGGCAAACGAATTGCGCTGTGGACGGCTTTACATCCTGGTTTGTGCCAGACAAAGATCGTAGAGGTGTTACCCACACGAATTCTTCAGTCAAGCAGATGGTTTTACATGGTTTGACACCCAATACGGATTACACAATATGCATCAGTCCCAACACAGAACTGATTGATTGCAGCACGAATTTAAACTACGATATGTGCTTCAAACAATTCTCCAAAAAGCACTGTAGGGCACAGTACCATTTTAAAACGCTCTGTCATGGAAAAGGTAAGAAACTGATCCAAAATTCTAAAATTCATTCATATCAGATTAAGGCTGAGTGATAAAATATGCAGTGTAGCTAATACAGTCGAAACAAAACTCCGTGTGAAATTGTGGCAGTCGATTTGATGGTTTTTGTATTTATTTCGGTTGTTTGAGTTGTGGCTGATGGCAATCATTAACACTGGCGATAGCCAGTGTTAGTAAGGGTCGACCTAGGACCTCTGTGTTAAACTCTCAACTTTGAGAGCTTATAACTCCGTCAAAAGTAAACATATTTAAACCAAATTTGGAATCTAGCCTTGACTAGTAAAGGCCTGTCTGCAGTCCAAAAATTGTGAAATTCGGTCCAGCCAAACCCGAGATGCAAACAAGGGCCAAATAGACAACTTCTTGTTCAGCTTCTTGTTGTTGTTGTTGTTCTGGGGATACTTTCGTCTGTCCTCTCTACAGGTTAAAGCATTTGTCCGATAAAGCTGGTTCTTAGCTCATTTTACAGGTATTGCTCTGTAGATGTGCCCTTTTCATAAGGCCTTTTCTAATTGGTCAAGTGGTTCAGGGGTTACGGAGCTCTAAACCACCAGATTGATTGTTTTACATTGTTTTAAACATTGTTATTACGCAACAATACCAATTAGCAACATCAGCTGCGAGACATAGACTGAAGATTAAAGGATTTGTTTCTATTGTTAACATTGGCGATAGCTAGATTAGTGAGGGTCAGCCTAGGGTCTCTTGTGTTAAACTATCAGCTGTGACCGTCAACTGCACTGTTTTACAGTTTAGCTGCAATTCTAAAAGTAACACGAATTAATAAACAAAAACGGAACGTAAAATGTTCAGAGTAAGGATCTAAAAGTCAAAACCTAGAAGGAACACGGACAAGCTTTGACAGTTAGGGGGGGGGGAATGAGGCTTAATGGCGCGTCGACAACTTGGTCATTAGCGCCAACCTCAGTCACAGTGCAGTGGTCCGGGTTGCCACTGCACCACACATTACAGAGATGTTATCCAAACCCCTATTCTAAATCTTGTCATACATCTGTACCTCCTGCAAAAATTGAAAAACACCGGACAGGAGGACAGACTTATCGCCCAACTGACGCGCAATGTCATGCGGAAGATGGAACCGACGACGAACACCATCAAGATGGCGACAATCAACAAGTAAGTGCCGGACCGTAAGTGGCCGTCGACACCAAGAACATTCAGGAGGGTCAACCCCCCGCAAAAGGAAACAGTGAGTAAGTCGGGTGTGACCAATTCGCAAACGGGCCAACACAACCTCCTCACGGCGACTGCGGCGACACGCCGAGTGCCACTCCTCGACAGTGCCTTTAATGGCCCGGAACTTATTACCGTCCTGTCCATCCCACGAGGTTTGCCAAAAAGCATGTAACCTCAGACGCAGAGTTGGAAAAGCGTCCGAGGGAACAAGCCTGAGATCCCTACCGAGAGGGCCAGAAAGGGCCCCTTTTGCTGCAGAATCCGCTTGCTCATTTCCACCTATCCCAACATGGCCCGGGATCCAGCAGAAAAGCACGTTTTTCCGCTGGCCAGGCAAGCGGGAAAGCAAAGCTTGGACACGTTGTGTCAAGGGGTTCCGTGGATTGTAAGTCGCCAAGGACTCCAGGGCACTCATGGAATCGCTAAAGATAATGAAATGCGTGCCCTGAAGGCCAAGGATCCATTCCACCGCCAAACCGAGAGCCAAAAGCTCTGCAGAAAACACAGAATAGCCTGATGGAAGGCGATGGGCTACCGTCACTCCCCTACAAACACAAGCACAAGCCACGCCAGCGTCTGACTTCGACCCATCAGTAAACAGCCGCTGATAACCGGCGTACTGAGAACACAGCAGCCGGAACTCCTGCAAGTACCTTGCTGGCAGAGTGGAACCCTTCGGGAGGGACGCCAGAGCGAAAATGAAAATGCCACTTGGGACAAGCCAAGGGGCCACTGGCATCCCCCCCAGCCTCAAGACGCTGGGCATATCAAAGGCTATCTCCTGACAGGACTGCTGGAGCCTATCGCGGAAATCACCCTTACCCACCCTGCGTCTACCGACTCGCAAGTCTGGCCCAAAAACCATGGACCAAGCAGGACTGGATTCCACAGCACGTAAACGCACAGCATACTGAATGGCCAGCTTCCGCCGACGAATGGCCAAAGGTGGCTCCGAGGCCTCAGCATAGAGGCTGACCACTGGAGAAGTTCGAAATGCCCCAGTCGCCACACGCAGGCCACTGTGATGCACAGTGTCCAACATCTGGAGAGTCGAGTCACTAGCCGAACCATACACCATGCACGCATAATCAAGTTTGCTGCGGACAAGGGCTCTGTAGAGGCGCAACATGGCAGTGCGATCGGCACCCCATGAAGTACCCGACAGAACCCGCAAGATGTTGAGTGCCCGCAAAGACTTGTCTTTAAGTTGGCGCAAGTGTGGAAGCCAAGATAACCTGGAATCGAACACCAGACCCAGGAAACGTGCCTGTGGGACAACAGGAATCTGAGCCTGCCCCAAATACAGGCAAGGATCTGGGTGCAGTGTTCGTTGGCGGCAAAAGTGAATGCACACAGTCTTGTCCGGAGAAAACCGGAAACCATTACTGACCGCCCAGGTCTGGACTTTGTTAATCGCCAGCTGTAGCTGCCGCTCGCAGGTCTGCATGCGAGCTGCCCGAAAGCGCAGGCCGAAGTCATCGACAAACAATGACTGGGGAACAGCAGCTTGCTGAGCAATGGGATTGATCCCAATAGCAAATAAGATGACACTAAGAACACCCCCTTGAGGCACACCATTCTCCAAGACAAACGGGCGGGAAAGAGTCGCCCCGACCCGAACACGAAAAGAACGGCCGGAGAGGTAAGCGGAAAGCAACAGTGGCATCCGTCCCCTCAAGCCATAGTTATAGAGATTACGGAGAATCCCATAACGCCAGGTCGTATCATAAGCCTTCTCCAAGTCAAAGAAAACCTGAACCAGATGTTGACGGAGGCGGAAAGCCTCCCTCACATCCGACTCAAGGGCAACCAGATGATCGATGGTTGACCGAAAACGTCGAAAGCCACACTGTGACGCAGATAAGAATCCGCGTGATTCCAGCACCCAGACCAACCTCTCACTGACCATCCGTTCCATAAGTTTACAGACACAGCTAGTCAGAGCGATTGGGCGATAACTGGAAGGAGCAGTAGGGTCTTTGCCCGGTTTCACAATCGGGATGACCACTGCTGTCCTCCACGCTGCCGGAACAGAGCCTTCTGCCCACACACGGTTGAACATCTCCAGCAAGAACTGCTGGGAGGCAAGAGGCAGATGTTTCAACAGCTGATAGTGAACATCATCAGGCCCTGGGGCGGAGTCATGCGACTTGGACAAAGCTGAAACAAATTCCTGCCTGGTGAACGGTAAATTGTACTCCTCTAGCCCGTCGGAGCGAAAGTCTAGAGAGTGAGCCTCTTCTCTACGCTTTATTCTGAGGAAACCAGGATCATAATGGTTATCACTCGAGACCCGCGCAAACGCAGACGCAAGACAGTCGGCGATATCCGGCACAGAAGAGATCACGGAATTCGCCACCTTCAGCTGTGAAACCGGGGAAGACACGTTCCTCCCCGAGATCTGGCGCACCTTCCGCCACACCTGCTGAGAAGGCGTGGAGCGCGTGATTGACGAAACATAAGCTGTCCACGACGCACGTCTAGCCTCACGGATGACATACCTGGCACGGGCACGACAGCGCTTAAAGGCTACAAAGTTGTCAGTAGTTGGGATGACCGTAAATGCACGCAACGCTCGCCGGCGGGCCCGAATAGCATGCCCGCAAGCAGGCGTCCACCACGGAACAGGAACCCGCCGCGGCTGTGTGGACGAACGCGGGATAGTAGCACAAGCAGCAGCAAGGACCACGTCAGCGAAATGAGTTGAAAGGTCATCCACATCAGAAAAGTCCCCAACCGCACGCTGAAATACAGCAGCCTCAGCAAAGGCTGACCATTCAGCACGTCTAAGCGCCCACCGGGCTGGCCTGGAAGCCACAGAACCCCCTTGTGTCATGGACAACACAACGGGGAGGTGATCACTTCCATGCAGATCGGCAGTGACAGCCCAAGTGAAGTGAACTGGGACGGCAAGGGAGCAAAAGGCTAAGTCCACCGCTGACCAATTGCCCGTGGCCAGGTTACAGTGTGTCATGGCTCCATCGTTCAGGATGCAAACAG